>PVIR01009486.1:0-53094 GCA_004026965.1 Petromus typicus | reverse complement strand
AACCACCAAATTAACATTAGTATTGTGCGGATCTTACAGAAATAGTAAATAGCTCTTTGAAAACAGAGATTAGAAATGCTACTAGATTTAATTATAAGAAGTGAATTATCAAATGGCACTATAAGATGAAAAAATTACTTTCAAACAATACAATAAAATGAATATGGAATTTATTAAGTAATTAAATATCATACAACAAATAGATTATCTGGAACAAAATATTTTATTTTATAAATATATGAAGGAAAATAATTTCTTAGAATTCGAACCTAGAAATAACAGAGAACCTCAAAGTCAATAAATTTCAATACATATCTCATAAAATATAGGTAGGAAAAAATAAATTAAAAATTAAAACAACATAATGATTACTAATTTTTAAAATTTTATCTAATATGTATGTAGATGTTTTCAATTTGAAAAGGAAATAATATAACCACACTTAGCATAGTGCCTATAATGAACATTGACTGATATTCCAGAAATTCTATTGCAAAATAATCATTGCCAGATTTTGACAGAAATTTTAGGGAAGGCTATTATTATGGTAATCCTTAGTCTTGATGCTCACTTTGTTTTCACTCGTAAATTTCCACTTTGTGTCAGTTTTATTTTATCACTGTCATATATTCTATAGTGTCATTTACTTTAAATGAATATGGCTCTGTTACTTTAAAAAAAATTAGTTAAGAAGGTGAGTTCCCAATTTGTTGTTAGAAAATTTAGTTCCATTCCCCCCAAGACTATGATCTGACAAGTTTGGAAGCTTCCAGTTATTTGATTTGTCAATAGTCACCTTCAAGTCATTTTCATGCAAGAAGTTACAGTCAACTGTCTGGAACAATTTATTTTAGCTTGGATTTTGTGACAGTAGATTTCAACCTTGGAAAAGCCAAAGCTGAAAAATGTTTGAGCAAGATCTATAAACAGGAAGCAAGAATGGAGAGTTCCTAATATTGACAGTGGTGGTAGGACAAGTAGGATGCACTAATGATGTATAAGCTGGGACTTTAACAACCCTAAACAAACCATAGAAATAGCCATCTTGCCAATAGAATGTAGAAAAATATGATTAAGTGGAAAATTACTCATTGAACTATGGCTTTCTCTTCAGGATTCATGGATTCTTGCCCATTTACTATTTTTGAGCTGCTTTTTTTTTTTTTCTGTCTTCACCAAGTGTAGACACCTGAGAGATGTGTTCATTCACTCCTGTCTGGGAGTGATTTTACTCTTTTGTTCCACATTTTTTCCACAGCCTAGGAAAAAACCAATGTAATCTCCATTTACAACTCATCTCTACATTCCTCAGCTATATATAAATCTGCCGTTTTTACTTTTTCTTTAGTCTTGCTTGGTGTCTGCTTGGTCCTTTCATATCACATGACCAAACATTTCTTTTAATATGTGTTTAATCTTGTATTTATTTGACAGTCATAATTTTATATTTCATGGGACATTTTATAAACAGGACTCCTATGCATGGTTCTTGCTGAGAAATGCCACTAAAGTAAACACTATTTATACACATAATATTTCTCTGACATTTTTTGCTTTGCTAAAGGATCTTATGAGCATGTGGTCTTTATTCCTCTCTCATTTCTCAGATATAACAATTGCAATAAAATTTTATCTTTGCTCTGTTTAGGTCTAAACTATTCAAATTATATCAAGAACAACTATCTGTCTTTTCTTTTGGTCTCTTTTTGTCATAGCAGGCAGTGTTGGTTAAGGCTGTCCTGCCGTGTGTTTCAGAGAACCAGAAATCGCAGTTTATCCTTATCCTTCACCATGTAGCTATTGAAAAGTCACTCCGATTATCCATCTCTGATACTCAGCTGGTAGCTCTAATGCTGCTCACTCTGGTTCACCGCAAGTTATTATTCCTCAGCATTAAAATTCCACAGATTCAACAGAAGACACAGATACATCTATTTAATTTTCTTCACTATTTCATTTCATTGTTTTCCCTCAAATAATGCTGAACACATTTCAGCCATGGTCTATGGACCTGCACATACTGCGTGCATCAGACAGCCAGGGCTGGAGTGCTAAAGATAATAGTGTTCTTGCCACTTTCCAGTTGGTGTCTGGAAAGACAACAGCGAATTGCGCTAACTGCTTCTGCAGCATTTTCAGCAGAGAGGTGCACTGTCAGCTCAGTCTCATCAAGTTCGGAAGGAAGCACTGAAATTGATCTCAGACCATCATTTATTATCTAAAAGGGGAACAATGATTTTCACACCGCAGGCTTCCAACTAGGCCATATTTTGGGAAGGTCTTAGGGGAAAAATAGTACATTTTCCCTTCAACCACTGGATTCAAATCAACTAAGTGGGGACATTCATTATTTAGTGAAAGTCTCTTCTAATTAGGTATTATTTAGCCAGCTCTAAAATTGCTGTGATCAGTGAGTCACTCTCCACTAGAGGACACTCTAGAGCTTAAAGAAAAAAAAAATCACTTTTTTAATTAAAAGAAAACTTCTCCCCTAATTAAAAAGCATCAGCACCCAGAGATCTTACTTATCGCAATTTGGAAATAGTGAGCATTTTTTTCTTAAATAAGATGTTGCGTATTAGGGAGATTTTTAATTTTGTTTGTAACATTAATCATGTGTAATAAAATTAGCCTACAGTCGTGGTAAGTGTTTTGCAGAAGATTCCTTTTAAGATAAAAGCAAAGTCGTTTACTTAGTGTGTTTGTCTTTTGTCATTGGGTACAACGAATGGCTCCTTTTACACAGGGCTTTATTCAGAAACAAGAGTCCCTCCCCTTTTGACTCTCCTACTCCAGAAAAATAAAACTTCACAGCCTCAAGCCATTTTACAATCTATGGCAGGCAATAATTGTCAGTATCAAACTACAGATAGTTCTGAAATCTGAGACTTGCGCAAGGACATTAGAGAAAGGAAAAGGAGCGTTAGGAGTGAGTCGCAGCCAGCTCACAGCTGAGGATGTTATTCTTGCAAGACAGAGCAGCGTCTGCTCCTACTTCAAGGGAGCAAAATCATAAGAGAAGAATAAAATAAGGACATTGAAATTTGCCAACCGTAATTCAGCTCTAGTGTCAGATTTCTCAATGAGAATGGGCCTGGCCCTACTACACATTTATGCAGCTTTTAAGGACAAAATAATAAGACAATTTAAGTAACCACAAATAACTTGGAGTTGACCAAGTTAATACATGTTCACTCCTGGGAAATAAATTTCCTTAAAAAGGCTCCTCAGAAGCCTTTGGTGATTTATGATAAAGAGGAACAATTAGGAAACTTTTTGCCAGTGAGGCAACCATTCGATGGAAGAAGTGACTACAGCTTTGTGTTTTGATAAATAGGGCAGAACTGCTTATAACTTTACTTCTTTCTGGAATTATTTCATGTCCACAAAGTAGACATTGTTACTGCAGGTATTTTGAGAGCTTTTACTGTAGAGCCATTGTTTTCCTGCAACTATTGTGTTCTCTCTTGATAACACTTCTTTATTTTGTGTTCTTTTACTTACATAGTCACTGCAGTAAATCCCTCCTTGATTCTTTCAATTCTTGTGTTGCATTTTAAATCTTCCAGAGTTTTTAAGTTTATTTAATTTAGTCATTAAAAAACAGAAAAAGCATTTGTCTATAGTCAACAATCAGCAATTATTCAGGCTTCAGTATTAGTTAAGGTAGGAAAAACAAAACAGAGAGGGATGAATAGTAGGATGAAAAGAAGGAGCTGGAGAAAATGAAAAAAGAAAAGGGGGGAAAGGCATGAGTGGTGATGAACTACATTGGAGCACCTGCCGCATCAGCTTATAAAACCTCCTCATCATGGCTTCTCATGCTCTTGAACAGATCATGTCCACATCGTGCCTTCACCTTTCCTTTTTCTTTTCCTTTCTTTCCTCCTCCTCCCTCTTTATCTTTTTCTCTCCCTCCTTCCTTTCCTTCCCTCCCTCCTTTCCTTCTGTTCCTTCTGAACACTTTTCTTCCTCCTTCCCCTTTCTTTTTCTTTCTTTGTGTTGTTTTTGCTTGAGCTAGCATCTCCAAAGCCTGGGTGATGGTTTTTGTTTGTTTGTTTTTTGAGACAGGGTCTTGCTGCTTTGTAGTTCAGGCTGGCCCAGAACTCACTATGTAGCCCAGGTGAGCCTCAAACTCACAGAAATGCTTCTGCCTCTGACTCCCAAATGCTAGGATTACCGGTGTGGTGTGAGCTATTACACCTAGCATTGTGGTATGTGGTACTAATTGCTGGTGGGCATAAGTCACCATGCTGGCATTGTTGTATGTGGTTACTGGGAATCAAACCTGGGATCTTGTGCTTGCAAGACAAGCACTGGAACAACTCAGCTAAATCCCCGGCCCAGCCTGGGTGATTCTTATTGAAACACACACCACTAGAAAACTGAAGTCCCTTTGGCCATACGGTCTCTAAAGTTTCATTGAAATACTTAGTCAGTTACAGGCTACATGTCTTAGCTTTTCTTGCAGCTCACTGTGACCACATAATTTTGTCTGGCTGTTTTGTTTGGTTTATTTTTTGAGATGGGTTCTTGCTATGCACTTTAGCCTGGTCGTGAACACAGTATGTAGCCCAGGCTAAAGTCAAAGTTTTGGTGATCATGCTGGCTCAGTCTCCCAATTCTTGGAGTTACAAGTGTGCACCACCATGCCCAGCCAATGACCATGCAATTTTGATTAGGCTCCTGAGTTGAAAGAAAGAATGATATTTTCAATTATCTGGAAATTTCTTTACAATGAAGCCTGATGTGTTGGGCTTCATTTTTCTCTTTCCCATAGAGTAGAAAGTGGATGTGTCCACATACATGGAAACAAAATATTGGATTTATAAGATATAACCCCTAAATATCTGGAAAAAACAGAGTCACCCACCCAGTTGGGACTGATCTCTCCTGGGCTATTTAGTGAGAGTAACACTCCGCTGTATTTAGGTGAATCCTTGTGGCTTGTTAGAGCTGATACCCATCAGTGACTCCGAAATCTGCTCTTTTTCACCCTGAATCACAAGATGCAGTCATGACTATGGACTTCATCTACTTAATAATGTAGACCAAAACCACATTTATCTTCTCATCTAACAGTGTTCCAGAGTTACTATGAACAAAGTGTAGAAACAGAACAAATCAGCACCCTATGGGAGAAGGAATGCATGGAATTCAGGGAATCACCTTTTTAAAGAGGACCTGAGCTTTAATAAGAAGAAAGTTATAACACATTGCCTTAGACTTCGGTTTATTTAGCAGTAACAGAGTTTTATAGTGTCCCTTCTAAAATACCTGAAGCATTATGGAACATACGAATGATATTTTAAAATGTGACAGGTTGGATTAAAATGAACACTAATTCAACTTACATGTGGCTATACTCTACATTTTCACTCTGCGTGCTTTCCTCAGTTCTGGATACTTAAGGCTTTAAGAGATAACTGACATATGCACAAAGCCTGTTCTTCTTATGTTCTTAAAATACAGTTCATAATACTTAGTTCTCTTGGCTTTCAAGGCTAATGAATTATTCTTTCAGAAGATTTTTATGCTTATGCTCAATGCAGGACACAATTTCAGTAGGTGTGCGCTGTTCATGACATAAAATGTACATGAATGTCCAGCAACTTACTGTGCTGTCTTTTTTTTTTTTTCCTTTCTTGCCTTGCAGGGCTTTTATTTTTCACTAATACCAGCAGCATTCAGTGTAACTGGTGGTATTTTAGACAGTGGGTTGCTCTGCTCGTCTCCCTTCCGTGTGGCTTAGTAAAATGCTTCTGACAGCTCCTGAGCCTAAAATACACTATGACTATTTTTTTACACATTCAATAGGAGAGGTGGTAGCAGTTTCAACTGTCATGGAAGTAGTTTGAACAATTGAAGTTGAAAAATGGGAGGAAATTTTCTGTGCAGAGTTAATCAGGAAGTTTCAGAAGTTGCTAGCATTCATAGATACTTTCAGTTCTCAAAAAATTTTCACTGGTATTTTCATCTTTGGTCTATGACTAGAGCTATTTCTCTCAATTCTTGTCATTCTTGAGAAAGACACATTATTTCTTTTCACAAACTATCTCTCCCATCTCAGTCCATTCTGCTACCCGCGTCTTTAAAATTTGGTGAAACTAACCTTTCCATTCTATCTTTTATCCCTCTTTCTGGATCAGAGAACTTCAAGTGCGGTAGACTTTTTTACCCCATGCTTGAAAGTATCTTGATTTTATCTAAGCATGTGATTACTTGAAAGGTTATGACATTCCTCAAAACTCTTTCTTGTACTTTTGGAGTCTTTATTGTACTTTTAATGAGTTTTCCTTCTCTTATGATGTTACCTTTACTCTTGCCCTTTATATTAGAGGAGTGTCTGACTAAATTACATACGTGTATCTCCTCCCTCAACACTAAACAGATTGTTTACTCTTTGGTGAGTGAATGGAGGGTTCACGTGTTTTAAAAATCACAACTGCCATATGTGAAGCTTTTAAGGCACTGATTTAGAAAATTTATAATTCTTTGATAAAAGATATTATTAAGTAGCCTCTGAGACTTGCCAGCACGTAGTGAAGGTAATCACTGGAGAACAGTGTTACTGCTTTCTTACTTAAGTGTATGATTTTTTTCAAGTCAATTTTGTACCCATCACCATGACCATTATCTGCAATCTTTTTAGCAATTCTAAGTTGGAGCTTGAAAAAAAGTAAATTGAAATAATAGAGTTTTCTTGTCTTTGAGAAAATGACCACTTGCGTTAACAGTTAAAGATGAAGATGAATATTTTCTCCAAAATACTTAAAGAGTCACACACACTACTGCCATTCTAGATGTAGATATTTTGTGAGAAATATCTTTGGAAAAATTGAGATGATAAGTGAGCTTATTTTTGTAGTTCTCTCCTCAGATTTTGATATCACTTTCTAAAGTTATCTTTCAAGCACCAGTGCTTTCAAAAAATATGATTACGCAGACCCTTTACCAGCCACCATAGCTTACCTCACTTGAAAGTGCACATAATATCGGATTTGTAACCTGCCTATGTTAGCTACATTGAATTCCATTTCCCAGAAGCCCATTTACATGTACATGTCTGGTTACAATAGGCTACAAGAGAAATTCTGCCATATCAATTGGCAGATGCAAAGAGATCAGCACCTATTTGGTAGTGTGTATGACTGTGTGTGTGTGTGTGTGTGTGTGTGTGTGTGTGTGTGTGTGTGTGTGAGTGCATGCATGCACTCATGCACACTTTATTGATTCTCTGCTGCCTTGCCTTGTTAACATGAATCAACAGTTGCAGCTATGATTGCTATGTTTTTTCCTCTGGATTTTCCCTCAGTGTCTCTGACTCTTAGGCCAGAAGCCTATGTGCTATATCTTATTGCAAAAGTAAAAGGAGATAACCAACACAATTTTCAATGGATTCAAGTGGAATTTAAGCCAGTTTGTAACTTTCCCATTAACTACTTCCTAGTGACCTTCAAGCTTCAGCATCAGATGCAGAGACAGGCTTGTGGAGAATGCTTAGCCATTCCCATAATTGTGTAAAACAATTTCCTGCAATAAAAATGTGTGTTAATAAATATAAATATATATATGTATAAATATATATACATATAGCTATATATGGATATACACACAGTAAATTTATCCACAATACCCTAGTGTCCTACTTATCTGGTTATACACCAGCTGATATGCATTGATGTGCATGAGAGGTAAAAGTCACCCCTCTCTTCTCAGGTTCACAATCTCATTCTCTCAGTAGCTTTTCTTTTGGGATTAGGAAGAAAATGGTCTTATTATTTCCTCGTTAAAATTATTAACTTACTAGACATAAAATAGCATCTATGAGATGCTAAGAAGTGAGCTCCTCTCCCATTTTGTCTCCTAATCTTTTCCCTAAACATATACTACATAAGGTCTCATTTCTCACTTATTCACCACAGTTTGATTTCCATGGAGAGCATCTGATGAAAGTGATTTCTAGTTTGGGTGGTTACATTTTTATTTTCCTGTAACTTTTTACAGCTTGTATGGCTTACTCATCTCTCTTTTGGGGATTTTTCTTTGTTGGCTTTCTTGAAACCACAGCTCAATCTCATTGGAAGGTTTTTTTGTTTTGTTTTTGTTTTTAGTTTTTTAGTTTTTTTAGACAGTGTCTTGCTTTGTAGTTCAGGCTAGTCCTGAACTCACCTTGTAGCCCAGGCTAGCCTCAAGCTTTCCCTTCCAAGTACTAATCAGGCTTGACCCTGTTTAGCTTCCTAGATCAGATAAGATCGGGCACGTTCAGGGTGGTATGACTGTAGACTCAAAGTCAACAATCCTTCTGCCTTGCCTCCTGAGTGCTGAGATTACAGACCTGTGTCACCACCCCAGCACTGTGATGTGTGGTTACTGGGGATTTAACTCAGGACCTTGCTCTTGCTAGGAAGGGTCTAGAACTATGGAGCTACACCTCCAGTCCTGGCTGTCTATTTATAACTTTCTCCTCAAACTGTGTATGTAGTGATGGGTATATATGTGTATGTATGTATATATATATATCAGTAACTTTAACAAAATTATCATCTAAATTTTCCTGAGTTTTCAGTCTAAGTCTGCTAAGCCTCTCTCCTGTATACATAGCTCCTTGGGGATGGCTTGCAAGCATCATAATTCAGTATGTCCACAGTTTGATCAGTGCTTTGTGTTGCTAAATTACTTAACATTCTAGTTTCTTCTTTTTGTAGATAACACCAATGGAATAGTAAGCATTCAATAAATGCAATTTGAAAGTGAGTGACTAAATAAACATGCTTAGGACAGATAATTCTCCTCCATTAAATTGCAAGAGTGACTATAACAGACTAATTTACCCACAAGAACTCTTTTTCAAATTATATGAAAAAGGCATCTCAATGAACAAGACTCATCCTCCCAATAACTTCTGCTTCCCTTCCTCCAAATCAGTCTTAAACATTTTAGGGAGGGCTATAGACACTCTCATGAATCTGTGAAAGATAGTGACCTTGTCCCCATAATCCAAGGATATATTTTATGTGCGTAGAGTAAAGATCCCTTGAAATGGGTTCATAGATCCCAGAAACTTAGGTTAAGAATTTGTGATCAGGATAAATATGACACAAGAAAATATTACTTGTTCTTACTATACATGAATTATATCTTCACAGGAAAATATGGGGAGATTCATGCTCCCTTGGAGAATTTTTTCTTGTCTGAGCAAAGGAAATGAAAGCTTTCTCGGTACTTTTTTTGTGATTCCCTGGTTGTTCAGCTGGCATTTTTGAAAGTAAAGTAAGTAAATTAATCAGTAAAAATTACTAAATTACTAGTGTTATAAAATGGCCTCCAAAGCTTCATGCATTTGGAAAGTGCATGGATTATGAAGACAATATAGCTGACTTGCTGTTAGGAGGTGAGGTCTGCTCTGAAAAACTGGTCATGGGGCCTGGTCTACAAGGGCTTTTCTCCTATACAGAATCTTCTCTTTACTCTGTTTCCTGGCTGCCATGATGTGAGTAGTTGTACTCTACTGAACCAGATCCTTCCACTGCACCTTCCTCACTTGGAGCCAGCTGACTATGAAAAGAAACCTCTAACAATGGTGAGACAAATGAAAACCCTCTTCCTTTAAATTGTGGGCATTTTGTCTTAAGATAGAAAAAGAAAATAAGGACTTTGACAGAGTAACTAAATCATTCATGATTTATCTGGTAGTAATAAGGCAGTAATTTTTTAAAAAAATAAATAAACTATTTTAAATATTAAAGTATCAGTAAGGTTTCATAATGTTTACATGGAATTTATTCAGTATATTTTAGAGTTGGATCTATGTGTTAATAATATGAAAAAATATCTCCTGCATTAAGATACTGGCCATTTCATCTGAGTTTTCAGCCATTCTTTCTTCAGGTGTTGTCCTTATTATATGTTTTTAGAACCAAGTGAAAATTTTATGAACATTTGTTTAATATTAACTGATCTCATCAGGTAGTGGAAACACTAAGATTTTTTAAAAGTTGCCCTTATTCATGAATTGTCCTTAGTATTTACTATTCTTATAAAACAAGTTGTACTTTTATAATGGAAGATAATATAAGAGCCAAAAATTGTTATAATAGAATGTGAATTATAAGTCTCCAAAGTAGCCAAGTATATACATTTTAGACAGAAATTTTAAGCTCACTTTAATATAGCTATGTTTCTCCCATATTCCATAGTAGAAAGGGCCACTTGGGACATATTCATAACCTCTCTCTTAAATATGTCTGCCTGTCAACCAATTAACACCTACACTGATGCATTAATGAGCAATTAATTGGTTGGCAGAGGCATATGGATGAGTACTACAGCAGGGAATTCCCCGGCTGTGTCAACTCAGGGAAAGTGAGATCTGAAATCAGTAAAGCAAGGAGGAAATTTTGGAAACTTATCACCTTAATTTGAAGAAAAACAATGTAACTACTATAAAAAATGCTATAATGTTTCCTACAGATATTTGCTTTTTGCAATCCCCAGCATAAACAATAATATTTTTTAAAATACATGATTATATCTATATCTATATCTATATATATATGAATACCCTAAATGGTGTGTGTGTGTGTGTGTGTATATATATATATGTATATATATATATATACATACATATATAAATATGTATATGTATATGTATATATGTGCATATATATGTACATTAGAATTGAGTAGAGGAATATTATTTAACTTGTAAATCACAAATGATAGAGTAAAATTTTGTGTGTCATGGTTTAAACAATGATTCATGGTAACTCCATTTAATAATCCACTATTAAAATGTGCATTGAGATTAGTGGAAAACACACGATTTAGGCTGAACATAGTGGGTTCTGTAGTACATTAAATATGTACAAATGCCATGTTTTCTTTATCCATTCACCTTTTGATGGAGATATAGGCTCTTTCCAATATTTAGCTTCTACAAATTTCACTGCTATGAAGACAGGTACGCATAGATCACTGTGATATAAGGCCTTTGATCCATTTGAAAAGATATCTAGAAAGAAAACTGTTAGGTTGAAGAGAATTTTTATTTGTTTGACCTTTGAAGAATCTCCATCCTGATTTCCATAGTGATTTTTATTAATTTATAACCAAAATTAAACTGAAGTCATTTGTAGGAAAATGAATGCACCTTGATACTTAAATGAAGTAACTCAGACACACAAGCTTACATATCATATGGTTTTTGTTATATGAAAAACAATATGTGCAGTGTTACCTTGGTTCACGAACTTAATTTGTTTTTTGATTTTGGAAAAGATGGTAACACCTATGTGGAAAAAATGGAAGTGATTGTGTTTGTCACATGATGCAGAGTTTTCAAACAAAATTTTGCCAAGTGCTTCTGTTTGGAAACTCAATTGTTTGCAAATAAAAGTGTTCATGGAGCCGGGGATTTAGCTATGTGGTTCTGGCGTCTTTCTTGCAAATGCAAGGGCCTGGGATTTGATCTCCGGTAGCCACATACAAGAATACTGGGCTTGGAGTGTCACATCCAACAGCAATCAGTACCGCATACCACAGTGCTAGGCATGGTGGCTCACACCTGTAATCCTAGCACTCAGGAGGCAGAGGCAGGAGAATTGCTGTGATGTGAGTTTGAGGCTGAGCTCAGGGCCAGCCTGAACTACAAAGTGAGACCCTGTCTCAAAAAACAAAAAGTGTTCATGAACCAAGGTGCCACTATTTATGTCTGTGTGTGTATGTGTGAATGTGGGTGTGTGTGGGGGAGAGATAATGAGAAAAGAAAGAAAGAAAAATATTATAATTCAGTCTAGACAAAGTTTCAAAAGTGTACTTGACTTAATACAATTGTCTTACATGCTTTACATGTTCTTTGGCCTATTCATCTAGTTTTCAATCTGTATATACAATAATTAGCTTTATAAATCTGTATAAGATAAATAAATAAGTGTGACGCTGGAAAAAATAAAATGGAGTGGGTGGAGAAAAGAGGCAAAAGAATTGAAATGAATTACATATGTGCACCAAATTCTCTAGAGAGAATGTAATCTTTATGCAATGCAATCATGTACTAATAAGATTAAAACAGAAAAAGAGTATTGAGACTGTCTTTGGTGTTGCAGATTTCAATTTGCAATTACTATATTAAATATGAATATAGGGGTTGGAATCCACCCCTCTAAATCAGTTAAATCTACACCCAAAATGACTTGTATTACTTATTATTTCCTTGACCTTAAGCACACTATGTCACTTAAAAACTCTAATATTTTAATTTTCCGATGCAAAACTGAGTGTAAAGATATTCAAGTTCTAGGTTTGCGACAAGGATTAACTGTATGAACAAGATATGTAAAACCCTAAACACACTGTAAATCAGCACAGAAAAATTCTCAACAAGTAGTGGCAATAATGGCATGTGGGTCAAAACACACACTCCTGACTAATATGTGCCCATTGGGTGCCAAGCTGAAAAGTATTTCTTTGTGAAACAATCAATCTTCTGCTAACAAGAATCCTTACTACTATTAATACTTTTGTGTTGTATTTACACACCCTCAAGATGTTTTGACTGACTAGATTCTGTTCTGTTTCCCTTCATTTTATATCATTCCCCAAAAGCAATGAACCACGTTTCATACAAGACTAAAGTATTCAAAAAGGTGAAAGTACAAAGCTTATCTATTCAAGTGAGAGTACTTTTATGCCCTTCTGATTTTATCTTGATAAACATCCTCACTTTTTCACATCCGTTATACTCTTTTCATCTTTCAAATCTTCTCTTCAAGTTTGCATTTTCCTTACCATTCCAGGGCAAAAGAGTCTTTTAAAATTAGACTTGATCAAGCCCATTTAGAAAGGCTTTCTCTAGTACATCTGTCACTTTTCTTCATCATCTTCTTAAGTGGAAAACTGGTTGCTATGGTTTGAATGAGGTTTGAGTGTCCTCACTAAGGATCCGCTGGGACTGATGGTTTAGCCTCCACATTGGTGGTACTGGGAGGTGGTAAAACCCTGAAGTGGTGGGGCACAATGAGAGGTCTTTAGGTCACTAAGGGTGTGAATTCAGGGGGGACTGTGGGACCTGAGTTCTCTCTGCTCCTAGGTTAAGATGTGATCACTTGCTTGCTTCCACCGCTCGATTTGCTGTCGCTGTCTGCCGTGGCATGATACAACAAAAAACTAACATGATGCCAATGCCCTACCCTTGAATGTCCAAACATGTGAGCTAATAAAACACTTCAGAACTAACATGATTTAAGTAGTTTATGTAGTAACATAAAGTTGCCGAATACACAAGTCCTCCAAGTACTTTCTAAATTCAATCTACTATTGCATTATATTTTCATTTTATCTCTTTGCCTATTCACCAGACTGTAATGTTATTTTAAAACAATGGTTGCTTTTGAGTAAAAAATTATAAACTATTCATCCTCTTAATTTTATATTCAAAGACTCCAAGGACATCATTAGTGATATATAAAACTTTTCTGACATTAAATCTATAAGAAAATACCAAATCGTTTTCCTTGTCATACCAGGATTCACTTTATTCTCATTCATGTATAAATAGAAACACAAGTTAATAAACACAAAAATTTCCAGTGCCATAGAATAATGAAACACCATTCTATTTATGAAGCACTTCAGAAGCATATTCTTTTCAACAATAAGAAAGCAACTGCACACCTGAGTGAGAGTTTCTAAGGTAAATAAAGTTGAAAACAAATCAAGGCAATTGTGCGAAAGATTATTAACCAAGAAAAGAATATGCAATCAAAGCCACATTGTATTTAATGACTTTGGAACCTTTGAACACTATGCCTTTGTCAGCATAAAAATTCACATTGTTGCTAGAGGGTCTACCTCACAAGAGATTTAAGACCTGTCAGAATATATGACATGAGTAAAATTATGGGAAATTTATCCAATATCAATTCATGGGAATGATATTAATAATTACAATGAATGCAGAATTTTCCAAATATTCCTGGGCTATGGATTAAAGTATGCTAAGCCAAATTATACTAGTATTGTACCAATGTTCTTCATATTTAAAAAAATAATTTGAAGAGGCTGTTAATGTAGCTCAGTGGTAGAGCACATGAGTAGCATCACAAATCCCTAGGCTCAAGCCTTAGTACCATATCAAAAAAATCCAAATTCAGAGGTAACTGAGGAAGATTTTCCTACATGTTTCAACTCAAACAGTAAATTGAACTCAAATGTATGAAGTAATGGTTTTCATTTCAGTGTGGGCCTCATAGTCTTTCCTAAGAGTATGGATAATATTTTAGGGAATATTTCATAGCAGACAACATACCATATCTGCTAATTTCACAACCAATACATCTTTCTGAATGAGCTGTATTAGAAGAACTACTCAACCTGTGAGGATTCTGAGCTAATATCTGTGTATTCTAGGATTGACTAAGAAGCCCATCAGTGAAGATTAATAGTGATTATAACTGGACCCTGATTATGGTCATTTGGAAAGTCAGAAGATCACTGGGAATTAAGGAAAAGTCTGAAAGCATAGGGGCTTCTTAGGAGAATAGAAATCTGGCCTAAAACAAAAGACTGCCTTGTCTTCTCAGGCTGCTGTTCTTAATGATTTGATTTGAATAGTTAATAAAAAGGGAAGGTGAAGTGAAAGGAGCACAACACACATAGGTCTGAGACCAGTTGCGAATTTAAAGGATCAGGATTCATTTACCAGGCAACTCTGGACATGAGGCTGCGCTGGTATTGTTGCAGAATGCAGGACACAGATGGAGTGAACTGGGAAAAGGGCTTTGAAAGCTGGCTGTGAATCAACACAGCTCAAAAACTAAGCATCTGCTTAGTGAGTTTTCCTGTGAACCCATCTGCATCGCAGATTTGGGGACCTCTGCATTTTATCTGCTGAGACAAAAGAATAATTAAAGATATTAAATGTAGTGTGTGTAGGGGGGGTACCCTCAAGATGAACACAGTGTCTGACCCCCCCCCCCAAGATCTGGCTGTTTTATTGAGAGGAATCAGAAGGGCTGTATTGGTCTGGCAATCCAGATACTTGGAGTTTGTTTCCTGGACACTAATGAATGAGTAGAACCCACGGGACTGCTATGCATTAGAGTCCTGGGATGGCTAAAGCAAAGTAAATTGGGATAAACCTTGAATTCTCAGTGGTAGTTGTGAAGTGATACTGTATAAATTAGTCCTCTACATTTTGGAAAATAGGCATTTTCTCTGAAGACTATTCAAATGCTGTTAGCATAATTAGGATTAAATCACTATCTTTTTTCCTTGAGAAGAATAAGTTTGATGAAAGCAGTAGGGACTCTAACCTTATTGTAGTTACAATTAGGTTTTTGGTTAGTCCTCCAGAAGAAAGCACTGCCTTATTGAAAAAATTTTTCCTTCTCCATACCGCTCTGTTTCTGCAGCCTGGCTGCTGTGGTAAGAGACAGTTAATGAGAAATTACAAAGTAGACAGTGGTCTGAGATTACGTTTTGCAATCATTGCTAATCTTTGCTGCTTAGTTTTCATGGACTCCACCTGGTTTAAACTTATGGCCGAATGCTCAGGTACAAGTTTTCCAGCTGTAATTACAGAAATGCTGCCTGAACTGTGAGGTGGTGGGGCACCCGGTCCCAAGATATAGCCTTGATTAATTTTGAGTGGGAATGAATTTAACTGATAAAGGGAATAGATAGTGGCAGGGTATAAATAAAAAATATATTTCAAAGGCTCTAAGCAGTCACGGTCCAATTTGCCTTCATTCTTAATTTTCTCATTCCTCAGCCTTATAGCAACTTCTTTGAAAGTAGGTAATACATACTATATCATAAATATGTGAATTTATCATGTATCATATGCAGTACATATACATATGTATAACAAATGTCATGCTTAGTCAGATGCTCAAAGTAAAAAATTTTACAACATGTAAAAAAAGGTATAAGGTGAAAAGAATTTCTATTCATAGTTCGTGCTTGAATTTCTTTCTCCAGAAGTAACCACAGAAAGAGTTTCTTTTGCATATTTCTTGTCTAATTATAGATATAAACACATATATGTACACTACCTGATATGTACATTAAGTGCATATGTGCATAGAAATTTATACTGCATTTATATACATTCATACATACACATATAGCATTTGAAGGAACAAGTAAAATTTTATCAGTACAAGGAGCTCCATTTTGTCTAGAAATAGCTATAGAGTTTGTAAAATATGTATCATAATTTAACCAGTTCATATTCAAGGACAATTTTATGTTTATTTTTTCCCTATTGTTACAAAATGGGCTACTCTCAGTGGCTTGAACATATATATATATATATATATATATATATAAAATTTAAATAATATATTTTGAAACTGGTCATGAAGAAAAACAAGTTTGAAGTATAAGTTTCAAATTGATAAAATTATATAAGACAAATGAGCAAGAACAATATGAGATGAAGAAATGTCATGGGATACATACAACTTGAAAACTACTCCAGATGGTAGTGAGTTTAAACTTTATAGGATTCATTTATTTTCTCAATTCAGATGTAAATTTTAATCTGACCATACAAATGAGTCTCCAATTTAGTAGCTGACATGTACAAAAGTCTTAATTCACACATAATGAAGCAGTCACTCTTGTATTACATTTTTAAGTCAACTGGACATGTTTAGAAATAAAATTCAAGTATTTAAAAATAAATAAGTATTTAAAAATAATAAAAATCAGCTAAAAGAAAAAGAAAAAATGTTGCACTTGAAAGTATCACTTTGACGGGATCATCATCATCATCATTTTTTTGAGATAGGATCTCAGTATGAATTAGAGGCTGGCCTGTGACTCTTTATGCAGCCCAGGCTGGTCTCAAACTCAAGGTGATGCTCCTGCCTCTGGATAGTTAATTATTAATAGTACGTGGAAAACTGATTACAATTTAGATTTTAGAGATGACAGAATCTTTTTTTTTTTTAGCCTAAAAGATTTAGTCTAGTGGAAAAATAATAGGCCCGGACATACTGACACTAACAAGGGACTGTTTTTAATATCATCTGAAACATGGGAGGAATAACAGGTTGTTAGACTGAGGTGAATTTTATTATTTACCTATGATTTTATTAAAGTGTAGATAATTTTGTTGTTTTATTAGTGTTTCTCAAAATGAAAAATGACATCTGTGAAAATGTATGAAAACTTGCTTAATGGAAATTGTTACTGAGATAATTTTCTTCAAAGTATAATTTTCTTTGGTATACATGAAATTGATTGTAAATGTCACATGTATTGTGTACTGAAAAGGATCGCATCACAAAGAACAGAATTGAAATATCATTTCCCTAGTGTGAGAAGCAGGATGTGTAAAGAAGATCCAAAATATATGATAGGTATTGGGAAATAGGAAGAATACACTCAAAAGGTGGGGATGGGGGAAAGCAAAACAAGAAAAGAAAAGAATTTGATGGTAAAAAGGAAAAACAGAAACACAGCTTATGTACATGGGAGGTGTGGGTTGAAGGGAGGGCAAAGAAATAGGAAAAAAGAAGAATCAAGACATACCATGTACAGATACAAATTGCCAATGAAGCATGTGATATTAATGTTTTCCTACAATGTACCAATAAACTCAACCTATTTAAAAAAAAGAAATATACTAGCCTTCACTAACACTAATTTTTTAAAGCCCCAACTGCTACATTATTCACAAAGGATACTTTTGATTTCTTCAAGGAGCTCAATATGATGTGTAAAATTGTAAATTTTATAAATAGTGATTGAAATTCTCATTCAAAATGAGTATATCTTTTTCACAATTGCTAGATAAGGCTGTAAATATCTGTCTATCTATCTGTATATGTGAAGTTTATATTTTATTTATATATTATATGTATTATGTATGTTAAAATAAGAGTGAAAAATTAAATTTGATTCTTGGAAAAATAGCTCACAGAGATTATTAGTTTTCTGAGGCTCTTTTGTGATTAAAAAAATTCAAAGTTATACCTTTAGTTACACATATATAGAACTTTTTTTTTCTGTTATGAGTTCAAAGCCAGCCTGGGCTGGAGAGTGAAGTTTATTTTTTTTAATTGATTTTATTGGTATATTTTATGTATACATTGTGGTCACATTCAACATTGAGAATTTGTACCAGTACATGACACATCTTGATTCTCATTTTTTCCCATTTCCCTGAGCTCTCTAGAACTCTCCTCCCCAATATATATAAGCTTTGTTTCTTTTTTTTTTTTTACTTTCAAATTTTTTCTTTTCCTTCTTTACTACCTCTACCTCTTTTTCCTTTGAATATTTTCTTCCTATTTCACAATACCTTTCATACATTTTAGAACTCATTTATATCTTCAGTTTCTCATACCAGGTAAATGATGCTGTATTTACATATCTATGTCCTATTTATTTAACTTATGAATATGTCCTCATGGTACATCAGTTTGAGTATAAATTTACATTTTTATGGCAGAGTAATAGTCTGTTTTATTAAAAAACCATAGATATTTTTAAATATAAATCTTTATTGGTACGTTATATCTATACATCACAATCACACTCAACATTGAGAATTTGTACTAGTATAAAACAGGACTTCTTATTTTTTCCTCTTCTCCTACCCAACCTACAACACCCTGCTCTCTATATATACATAAGTTACTTAAGTCTGTTAAGTCAAAATATTGTGACATTGCATCAAAGAAGTCCAGAAATACATCAGTCCTATTTGTTAAGATGGAGAGATTCAACATAACTGGGTCTCAATCACTACAAAATAAGCTTCATATTGCAGATTATTTTAACATAATTTTAATATTGAAATAAGTGCAAATATACCACATTCTCTCTACTATTTCTGTGATCATATGAGGAGCTCAAGAAATATATCTATTTTTTCAACATTGCAAATTCTTATGCATATAATCCAAACTATAAAGATGATTTGTAATATTAATCCTTCATTAAAAAAGAGTTGAATAATAAGAAAAATGGATTTTTCTGAAGTTTCTCCATTTTCCTGTTTTTACAATCTAAAGAGATAACCCATGGTGATTTAGCTCCAATATTTTTTTCTATTGTTATAAGTGGGAATTGAGAAGCTTGATTCTCTTTTCTAATAACTAAAGAATGATTAACTTCTTCCTTATCAATAATGAAATTTCCTTTTTCTTTTTTTTTTTGAGATGGGGTCTTGCTTTTTAGTTCAGACTGGTCTTGAACTCAGCCTTGAACCCAGCAATCCTCCTGCCTCTGCTTCCCGAGTGCTGGAATCACAGGCATGAGCCACCACACCTGGCACTGTGGTAAGTGGTACTGATTGCTGGTGAGTGTAAGTCACCATGCTGGGCATTGTTGTATGTGGTTACTGGGGATTGGACCAGGGATCTTGTTGTATGTGGTTACTGGGAATCGAACTGTGGACCTTGCTCCTTCAGGGCAGGCACCAGAAACACTGAACTAAATCCCCGGCCCAATAATAAAGTATTTTATATATAAATGAGACATAGATCATGAAGTAACAGGAATATTCATTGTACAATAGAAATTCCAGTTCATTGGTTGAACTCAGTTGTATACAGGGTACTCTCATCAAAGACATGTTTTCATACTTTGGCTTGGGACTCAACTAAAGATATGAAATTGATACTGTAAATCATTGAAATAGAAATACAAAATGATTTCATGTAAGTTTTATTTTATTGTTTATATTTTATGATACATTTCTGCAAACTAATTACTTTAAGAATTATAATGTTTACATTAACTGATTTCTAAGTGCTATTAGGTTTACTCCACAGTGCATCTAATTTTTCGCTTTAGTTCTACCTAAATTTTATTCTGTGAATGGTGATTATGCTAACATTTTTAATTTTTATTTTAATCAGGTACCATCACCCAGATCTATGTTATATTATGTTATGTGTTATGTTCTGTTGTTATGTTTGTTATTGTTGATACAATGCTGGATATTTAATGTAGGGTGTTGAACATACTTAGCAAGTGCTCTAAAACTAAGCAACATTTCCAGTTCCTATTTTATCTTTTTAACCTACATGAAATATTTTGCTACTATTAAATTATTATCAATAACTTCACAATTACTATTCTTAAAGATTTTCAATAGTATAATATGAAATTTTGTGCAAGTATCAATAATAACTTTTTCTAAATTGGTCAGAATTGAATGCCTAAGGGGACCTTCCATTTTTCTCCCAAAGATAATATTGGTTTTCACTCAATAATCATCTTCATTAAGATAAATTTGACATGATCAAAACTCCTGGAGCAGAGAAAGGTGAAAATCGGTTAAAATACACTCAGAGCTCATGGGTTCTATAAATCAGAGATTAATGAGAGTAAATGATTGCTTACTGGTTATGTAGTGGGAATTTAAAGTTTAATAAATTATGGTGATTTCAGGAAAAATAATAACATTCAAAGATTTGTAGAAAAATGTCAAAAGTTCTTAATTTAGCCGGTGGTGTGCCAACTATCTTTAATTATGAACCACTTAGTTCAGTCTGTGACTGAACTTATCCCTTTTGGACAGTTTGTTAAGCAAATCCTGAGGATGCAATTGTTTCACATGCTGATTTTTTCCATATGCAAATTTTATTTAGAATTTTGTGATGATGTAGCTATTCATTCTTTGAAATATGCCTAAAATAGAATGCCAGTATCCGTTGTTTTATCATGCAAAATCAATCTCTTTAAATGTTAATAAAAATAATTTAAAATAGCATTACTTATAAAAATATTATTACTCATAAAAATTAGAAATTAATAATGCCTAAGAAATCACTTAGCATTGTGCTACCAATTATGAGCGATTACATTTATAGGTGCATTTTAAATTTAGAGGCTGGGTTTTTGGGGGCTGGGTGTTTAGCTTAGTGGTAGAATGCTTGCACAGCATGCACACAGCCCCAGATGCAACCCATAGCATTGCAAATAAATATGGTCAGTGATTTTATAGACCCTTAATAGTTGATATATTCATTGAATTACAGTAGTTTTAAGTTCCATGCAAAGCTCTCAGTGCTTGGAATGTGTAAAAGAACAAAACTGAACTGAATGTTTCCTCCTCCATAGGATTTTTATCTTAGTGCAGTAGTAACATCATAAGCAATACACTCAGTTACATAATATGTTCAGAGTGATCTGATATATGAAAGGAGAAAATACAGAATTTGGTTTTCTGTACAGTGTAGTTGGTTTACAATTTTAAGCAGAATGTCACTGAAATAACAACATTCAAGAAAAGATGTGAATGAGGTCAGGCCGTGTGCAAGAAGATTGCATTATGGAGCAGCACAGATGACAAAGTGGTAGTGAGCTCAAGTTCCTCAGGAGGTAGAGTTGCTGAGAAACAAGAAGACCAGTGAGGCTGTCGTGATGTGAGGAATTTGAGAACAGCCATGCGTATAGACAGGAGATGGAGGACTCCCCTTGAGTCTGCCCCTGTGAGCCATTATAGGGCCTGCTGCTTACAGTGAAATATAGGGAGCTATGACCAAATTGTGACAAGTGCTGTATAACAGGGTGATAAAAGCTGGTGAAGTGAGAAGTGCTTAGATTCTGAATGATTCCTAAGCATTTAGCTCAGGCAACTGACAAATGGAGTGGTTACTGTCCCTAAGACAGAAGAGGCTGTGAATGTTATAAATATGCAGGGACAGATCAGAAACTCAGATGTGAATGCGCATTTCAGCCATTTATGCCACTAAAAAATGGGTAGGTGATTGGATATGCAGGATGTAACCTGTTCAGGTCTGGGTCTACACAGTTAAGAACCATGGGTAAATAGACAGGACAAGATCTCAATGGAATGAGAGTAGTTTGGAAAAGGAGGCCAGGGGCTAAATCCTGGTACACTGCAATGTTTGGAGATCAAGGGGAAAAGGAATAATCAGCAAACAGTGGTGAATGGCTGTGCCCAGGGAGGTAGGAGAAAAAAAGTAGGAGAGCATCATGAAGCCATGGGAAAAGGAGGATCAGGGAGGAAAGAGTGGGCTCCATATCCAGTGTGGTTCTCAAGACAAGATGAAAATGGCATATTAGTCACTAAATTGGACAACATGGTAGTCATGAGAAATCATATATTGTGCTATACATATTATGCATAATGTGATCTTGTGTATATTGTTTTTCATATAGAAAATAACTCTAAAAATAAACATGGTCTTTGTCTTTAACACAATATAATTGAGTATATTATTAAAGGTAAAATATTATTCCTCTCAATTATAAGGTCATGTAATACTTTTAATATCTCTCAGTTTGTTGGGAAATGAACTTTGACTGAAGTTTTGGAATGAGCAGAGCAGCTAAGAATGATTCTGAAGAACAAAGCTAACAGTGGAGGAAGGAAAAAGCTAGTTATTGCCCAAGCACTCAACCTTACAAACTATCTTCTTTATTTAAAGACAGTGAAATCTCATCAAAGTTGCAGAGGACAATGAGATTAAGTTCACAATGCAGACTATAATTAGAAAGTGTTAACTGATGTTACTTAATTAAATCCCATATCAAAGACATGCCTCTGCACACAAATCAGTTCAGAACCCTCAATCATAAAACGTGAAGCCCAATGCAGGTCATACTTGTGTTGCTGTAATATAACAGAAGAATCATTCCAGTTATGAATTCACAGCCTGTCCTAATGGGCTGGAATTTCTGTCTCCCATTCATGTGTGGAGGCTAAAAAAGTGGCTTTGGTTCAATCTAAGGTAGAAAAGTGGCATTAAGGGAACTTGTAGTAGTCACCTAACATTGATGTCCATTGGATTCCTCCACAGGTACATGGAAAGTGGAAGGAATGGAATGATATATGCCATATGAATTTATTTTAGTATTAAAAAGGATTCAGAGCAAGTTCACTACAATGATTTTTATGCTTTTTATAACGGCCAAATGTACTTCTCTCTCCCTGTTAAAAATGTAATAAAATTTTTCTCATGGGGATGGACTTTATATGTCAAGTTTCTGCCTGCAGCTAATTTTTATGACTGAATTACAAAGCCCTGAAAGCAGCATTTAGGCTGAAACTGCTGACAGCTCCATAGTTAGCATGGTGCTAATGATTAGACTATGAGCATAAGGTTTTGTTCAGTAGCCAATGAATTTCACTGTCCTAATAGAATGACCATTATAAAATAAGGAATATAATCAGCTTCATTATATTAGAAAGACAAGGCATATAAATGCAATAAATTCAGCACTTTAGGCTTCCACAAAGTGCGTATGTTCAGCGACATTTAGGAGGGAAATTATAGCCAGAGTATCAACATTTTGAAAAACGAATAAACTTGTGGCCCTACTGTACTGCAAAGTTCATGTGACTAACTTTAGCTTCACTTTTTGGGCAGCATTCATCTATTCAAGTCATTTGGAAGCTCTGCAAAAAGTTGAACAATTATTTTCCTCTTATTGCATCACTAGATTCTACTGCAGAACTCACAAAAATAAATCTTCAAGCTATAATATTTTCCTTTAGGATCTAGGGATTTCAGTTTTTGAAGGAATAATGCAGCCAATTAAAATTTATTTCACAGAATTAACTAAATTTAATTTACATTAATTAACTTATGCTGAGCATTAAAATAAATCAGAGATTAGCAAACTAGGGCCAAGTTATGTTTCCTGCTCCTTTTTGCAAATAAAGTTTTGTTGGAATCAAACAAAGTCAGAGTTGAATAGCTATAAAAGACACTCTATGACATGGTTCATAAAGCTTCAAATATTTGCTGGCTGATATGTTAGAGAAAATGTTCATTGATTCTTTCTTTTAAAAAAATTTTTTTTGAGACAGGGCCTCACTTTGTAGTTCAAGCTGATTCTGAACTTACTATGTAGCCCAGGCTAGCCTTGAAGTCACAGCAATCCTCCTGCCTCTGCCTCCCGAGTTCTGGGATTGCAGATGTGAGCCACCACACCTAGCACTGTGGAATGTGGTACTGATTGCTGATAGGGGTGAGTTACCACGCCCAGCATTGTGGTATGTGGTTACTGGGGATTGAACTCGGCCCCTTGCCTTTGCCAGGCAGGTGGCAGGATCACTGAGCTAAATCTCTGCCACCACTGATCATTTTAAAATTAATTTTTTTGGTACATTTTAGATATACATTCTGACAACATTCATTATAGGAATTCGTATGTGTACATGACATATCTTGATTTTTCTTTTTTTTTTCTCATTCCCTTCCCTTCCTTTCAACTCCTCTTCCCCTCCTTATTTACAAAAGCTTTGTCTCTATTTTTTTATTATCGTTTTTCAAGAAAAGGAAAACAAATGATTCTTGATGCTGATTTTCACTACATTATCCTTCATGTTAATACATGAATACTTCTGTTCATGAATGCTTCTGTTTGCAAACAATTCCCTTCACAAACAGAAATGTTTGGGAAAATTTTATTTCCAGTTTCATGACTCCAGTTTGAGTGATGAGCATAACTCCAGCCATCTTCCACAGAATCGTGGCACAGAATAAGTTCATGAACTGAGACACCACTGTACCACCATTATCATAGTTTATGGTAGATGAGGAAGCAAATCCTAGAAGAATTAACTACTTTGTCCAAGATTACAAGCTAGAAAGTAGTAGAATCAAAATTTGAACCTAGAGCTAGTTCCTCAAATGACACTTTTACCATAACAAATACTTCCCAATAATAGCTGAGTGTGAGCAGGTGAGGAGAAGTAATGTAAGGGTCATAGCAT
This sequence comes from Petromus typicus, assembly GCA_004026965.1. NCBI lineage: Eukaryota > Metazoa > Chordata > Mammalia > Rodentia > Petromuridae > Petromus > Petromus typicus. The sequence continues at coordinate 28,382 of PVIR01009486.1, read as the reverse complement.
AGAGAACATTATGTTCAGAAAACCAAAATAACCCCAGAAATACTTGCCAATATTTTATTTCTCAACTTTAAAGAAATGTAAGGATACAAATGTAGGCACTTTCTTGTTAAGAATCTTTAACTTATTGCAGAAAAAAAAGTCCACTTGTCATTGTTTAATATTAAGTAAAGTAAGTCAGACACACAAGCTTAAATGTAACATGGTTTCCCTTATATGAGAAACTCAATGTATAAAGAGAGAGAAACCAGTTATTGCTACATTAATGAAACAATCCATCATAAGTTCTGCTGCTGGTACTAATACAAAATACACACACATATATATGAGGTATGCTATATATGCTCATATATAGATATGAGATATGCTAGAAGAGTACATAAATTTTTTACAAGGTTACCCTCTTTAGAGCCACTTATCTCTTGCAGAATAATTTATGACAATTTTAGGCCTTGTAGTAGGATCTTGAGGTTCTGATTATCAGACTGTCACCAAGTGACTGGTGGCACAATAAATATTTCAATCTATGTTTTCTCCTACACAATAACTGTTTTGCATACAAATAAAAAACAGATTATTCAAATGTTAAATTCTTTACCAATAAGTAAGCCTCTACTAAAATAAAATACAGATTTATTTTAAGTCAAGAGTGAGAATAAAAAAGCGTCGAAGAAGTTGAAGTTGACAAGAAATTTAACAGAATGCTAAAGCAGCTACTGATAGTCATCTTGCGGTAAAACTTGGGCCATTATTTTTTTCTAAAAAGCTAACCCCTGTCCTCACAGAGCAGAAGTCCCATTTTTCCCTCGATACTCAGCAGATGTATCCAAGATAAAGTGGCCTCCTCTGGTTCCATACATTCTCAATTTTTTAGAATTTGATCCCCTCAGTGCTCTGTCCCCTGGCAGTGTCTATGACTCCTCTTAGTCATGCGTAGTATCAATTAGCCATCACATCTATGCTGCGTTAGACTGCCATGATCAATTGCCATGATTTTACAACAACACTTTTGAAATGTCACAGAAAACACCAGAGTTGTAGGCCACTAACCTTGGAAGGTATCATCAGTTGTGAAAAAGAGATGAGACCTCAAGAATGAGAGGGTCCATGAAGGACTGTGCAAGGTAGTATTTTGAAGGAGAAAGCAAAGGTGATCTTCACATGAAAATAGGAGGAAATAAACTGGGATCTATGAAAATATCTAGCTCCGAATGGTTGTTCACAACCTTTCTCAGCTCTGTTATATATATACATCGTGGCCTGACTTGTGATCATGATGCAAAGTGAGGTTTTTTCCTTCTTAAATTCCAGTGTACATTTAACCCTTTTTATAAAAGTAGCTTCCAAACAAGAAAAATAAGGATCCTTATGGCATCTCTTACAAATCGTTTCAGCGAAGAAGACATTTGGTGCTCTTTGATTTTTCTTTGCATGGCAGTTTAAAGAAAAAAGAATCAGGCATACAATTTCCCATTAAAAAGGAAATTTGATGGAAAACAATATTGATTGAAAGCTTCAATTCTTGTACAAGACTGCTAAGTTGACCAATTTTACCAAGAAAGGAGATTTTTTATTCTGGCTAATGTTTAACTTATGACATGAAATGAAACATGAAATATTTGGATGTTATCGTAAAATGAACATTACAATTCATTCACCTCTCAGCATCCACTTGAATATCCCCTTTTATTATTCTGCCTTAGTGTGGATTGTGCACTGCACATCATTCTTCCATAGGCCCTGCTTCATGATCATTTTAAAGATTTCTCAACAAAAAACAGGCAGCATGTTTGTGTTACATTATGTACCAAACACAGAAAGAAACCTATTTGGGATAAAAGGACAGCATGAAATATACAAGAAGTGTAATTTTCTGCTGATAAAATTCTCATTTAATAAAATTTGACTGTTCTGAAATTAGTGTTTACAGCAAAAAGATATGAAGAAAATACGTCTGTACTTTTTTCTTTCTCTCAACTGCCACACGTTCACATATATAATACATAATGCTCTTATTTTTAAGGCATAAGAGGATGAAATCAGGTGAGGAAGAGAAATACTGATAGTGTTTGACTTTCTATCCTTTTCTTTTTAAAATAAGAATCTGAGTACAATGTTTGTGAGTGGATGGACTTTTGAAGACTTCATTGTGTTAATAAGTAAATTTTCTAAATTTGTTACATGCATATCAACCACCCCAGCTTTGCAATTGAATGAAATAAATTGAGCTTTCTGAAGAGGCAAATTATGTTACAAAATGAAAATGGTGCACTAATCTCATGTGCAAAGAGAGGCTCTTAAGCACGGAACTATTAATTTTACATATTTTTATCACTCAAGAACTTGTCATCTCAGTTTCCAAGCTTGGCAAAAATAATATAACACCATATACAGATAGTGTTAATGTTGCCAGATAAATGATGTACAAAAATAACCACTAATGATTTGGGTCTTTGTATTAACTGAAAGCTACAAGAAAATGAGTTTTAAAAACCACCTTTATGCATTCTAAACAAAAAAACCCTCATAATATTTTTAAAATGGAAGAAATTCTTTTATAAATATTAAAAGAAGTGAATTTTTATTCGGTAGTCATTCCATAGAGAATACAACATTTCGGTGAATGCTTTTCTAGCATTTCTTTATTCCTCTGGATTCATAGGGAATAATATAGCATTTTTCATATTTTTAAAATGTTATTTTTAAAATTTTGTAATAAATTGGTGCTTTTTCTTTGACAGTAAAATTCTGTATATGTTAACTAACACATACATACATGTTATCACACACATAAACACATATATAAAGTCAAGTAACAGAAAAGTTCTATCACTTCCTAAAATGTACTTATTATTCTTTTTAAAAATTGATTTTATTGGTACATTTTAGATATACATTATGATCATGTTCAACATTGAGAGTTTGTATCAGTCATTGATACAAACAGAAATTGATTCTCATTTTCTTCCAGTCCCCTGCCCTCCTTACAAACCTCACCACTATATATATATATATATATATATATATATATATATATATATATATACTTTGTTTTTGAAGTACAAGTTCCCTTCTTTAATTCTAATCACAGGGAACTGCTGTTCTTTTTGCCATCAGTGAAGTTTTGTCTTCTCCGAATGTTATAAAAACAGAATTATATATAATCTTTTAGGACTGGATTGTTTCACTCAGTAAATTATCTTTTGGATCCATTCACATGTTAGTATATCAATATTCAATTCTCTTTTCTTGCTCTTTAGTATTTGATTTTATGGCTTTATCACAGATCAGCTATCTATTACCCAATGAATGCTACTAATGTTGCTTTTGGTTTTTAGAACTATGAATAATTATGATATAATCATTAGTGTACACATTTATGTGTGAAGATTAATTTTCATCTCTCCATGGTCGCAAGGAGTAGAAATTTTGTGTTATGTGATAACTGCATATTTAACTGTATAAGAGGCACATTACATTATAAATATTAAACCAAACACAGATTATACATAAAAAAAATCCCTTTTGTATGGGGTAAATTTTAATTCTGCTTTTTAGAAGTGAATTTCTAGAGGCTGATGAATCAACACAATTGTCTTTAACTCTGAAGGAAGAGTGAAACATTTTTTCATTATCTAGCTAATACAAAGCATCATGATTTTACATTATAAAAAATGATGTGGATGATTATTTCTGGGACTTCCTCATGTTACATCTGAAATCTCCTAAATCCTCAAAAAAATTTGGAAAGTTATAGATTAACGTGAGATAAGGTGTGTGATTTCAGACTGGGCTCCATTTTTGTTTATGTCAATGCTTCATATTTCACTTTGTGCCAACTGCAAAAATGACATTATAAGAACAATGACCAATATCCTCTTAAATGAATAAAAACACAGTGGTGGAGAACTGAATTGGAACTGGTTCCTTAAAAAGTAAGCAAGGAGCAAGAAGAATGGCAAGGAGAATCCCTGACTTGAGTCTAGCAGCCAACAGAGTGTGGAGGATATTGGGGAAATGAGAAGATGGCAGCTGTTTCAGTCTTTCAGGGCATTTGGGCTCAGAGTAGTGTAGAATCAAGTAAGAGATAAGGTTCCATGAGACTCCTTAATCCATGCCTTGTATGAGCTGACTTTCAGTAGCACATCCTCGGTGGTTATCAACTTCCAAGAACGATGCTCAGCTGTACTACCTAACTTGACCAATGATAGTAACTCTGGCAGAAAAACACATGAATCAAATAAGTATTATTACTTATTCATTTTTCAAATATTCACTAATAGCCTACAACATGGCAGACGTTGCTCTAGGCACTGTAGCTACCATGATACTCAGAAGAAGACAAAAATGTCTGTTCTCTTGGAATTAATATTCTTAGAGTGTAAGCAACTGGTTTAGCCCTGTGAGTCTGTTTTTTCCTTGTAGGGTTTGGTCTAAGCTTAAATCAAACTCAAAGCTATAAAAATATTTTAAAAATTGTTATAAACAATTCTTTAACTTGAAATTATGTAATTTTGAGAATCACAGCTAACTTGGCCTCATTAATACTAGACATTTTTACACTTATCACTGCAAGAACTTGTCAATTAGCTTGAATGTTCTGCATTTTACAGGCTAATGAATCAGATATGTGTGTTAACATACAAACATCAATTTACTTATCTGTATGAAAATCCTAGGAATTATATATTGACTGTGTCCTTTTTCTAGTTTAATGTAATAGCTTGTTAATTACTTTTGCCATTAGAACGTTTTGGAAAATGAAGTGATTAAAAAGATTTACTGCTGTGGTATTTGTGTTTTATATTTGTATTTTGAACCTTTTATATGAAAAGATCATGTTGGTGTTAATTTGTTTATAATTTGTCATCATTCCTAGATACAAACAAGATAGGATGTTTGTCCTTCTGTGACACTGCCTACCAAATAGTTCAGTAGTTATTTGTATAACATGGGCTCATTTAAGACCCCTCAAAAGCAATCTTATGAAGTAGGTATGAGTGAATATTCATGCATTTCACTGAAGCAATAGTTCCAGCCACTATGGAATCCCAATCAAGGTGTTGGAGAGTTGAAGTGAACACGTAGATAACCATACCCTTGAAAATGATTTATCAAACTATTTTGATTCTGGGATATGATAAGATCAACTGACCAACAAAACAAAAACTTTGTCAATGTAGTAAAAAAGTGTGATTGGATGGCAGCACAGGTGTTAGAAACTTTACAGCACTGCTGAACAATAAAGCTGGTGTTGGAGTTGTTGAAGTGATTAAAAGTCTCCCTGTGTATTGATTTGGAAAAGCATTTGAGATGAACAAAGAAGGTTGCTTTGTGTCTTTCAAAAGAGATGAGTGTGTAATTATTTATTGTGGTAATCTCTGAACAATTAAACCCTATTTATCTTTAACAAGAAGTATGGGATATTTTTTCACAGCTTAAAAATATTGATATGTTTATTTTTTTCTGAGTAGCTATTATTTTAAAATATAAAATTTGTTGAGGCTTCTTGCTATCTATAACTAGAAATCACAAATAGGGTCTTAGCTTTTTATTATAACTCAGCCACTGTCTAGTACATTGCACTGTTCAAAAGGGGAGGTAAGAGATATTTGAGCTGGTGTATTTCATAGTTTATTTTAACAGAGTTCAACTCATACATATGGAGTCAAAATATGAAGACTATTGCTTATGGCTTGTCAGCTAATTTGGTTTCTCTGTGCTGTATTTATTTTAATAGTCTCTTCTATTTTCTCTATTTTTCAGTGCTCTTAATTCTTTGCTGTCTTATGATTATTTTCCTTCTTGAAGTAAAAATAAGGGTTATAAGAGATCATAACCCAACTTATCTTCCTCAGAGACATATTGGTAAAACTATACTTCTCATTGTAAAGCAGCTCAAGGTAATGCAGTGGGAACCAAAGGGATTGGGGGGGGAGGGAGATAGCGTCTTCCAGGCCATGCCTCTTGTGATCAACTTCTGCACTCAGACTTTACCTTCCAAATTACATTTAGTTATTACCTCTTCAATGGACTAATCTGCTAAACAGTATCTTGCCTCTATGAGCCAGTCACCTCCCAAAAGCCCCACCTATGATTGCATGATGTTTTGGGGGGACATCTAGATATAAAGATAACATGTAAATTCTGTGAACAGATTTCTCTCAAAGTTTAAAACTCTCTGTTTTTAAATTATTCGTCAAGAGGAAGGGTATCGGACAATAAGAAGGAAAAGGGAGGACAATTCAGAGAATGCATAGGATCAAATACATATATGAAAATGACATTGGAGACTAATATTCAGTATAATTAATATGCACTAATAAAATAGAAGAAATTTTCCTTTTGAATAATAGTGATGGAAAACCAGAAAGGTAACATGTTTGAGCCTACTATCTGTCAGTCATTTCAGTGACATTCATTCCTTTAATCATCACAATAGTACTTTGAGATTCAGAGATATGATAGATAGACAGATAGATAGATAATATTTCACAGTCTGACCATCAGAGTCATGAGATTCTAAGTCACCCATCCCCAGATCTGAAGAAAAGAGCAGAATTTAATTTGGAACTACTTTGTTTCTCTATTGGTGCCATTAAGTCTTGAAATATTAAATGGCAGATTGCACTTATATTCAAGATATCTGCTCACTATACCTTTGCTTTAGTCCCTTTCCTACTTTCCCTTCCTATTTATTTTTGCCAAGAATTAGAAAGTTAAGGTGAGATAAACAGTTGAGTTTTACAGATTCTGGGTCAGGAATGGAAACAGGATTTCTTAGATGGCATCTTGCTCTATTGCCTTCCACAGAATTATAAATTGATTCAAACTGAGTTTCTGATAGCTCCAGGGGAGAAGTTTTCTACCATAGGTGTATGTGACAAGACCAAAGCAGATTCTGTTATTTGACCTCATTCTGGAATTTTGGTTTGTTAAGTCTGTAGCAGTCTTAAGAATGCATTTCAGTAACGAATATCCCAAGGTAGGTGAATGCAGGATGTCCCCAGACTTTTGCTTGTAAAGGCTGTCTAGAAGGAGTAACATGGCCATATTTTCATCACTTAATGTCCAATATACATAGGGAAATGGTGTTGTAAAATCCCCTGGGACATGTTTTTATAAGGCAATTTACTACTGTTTTAGAGAATATTAGTTTTTGAATATTTTATTATGATGAAATAATTTATTGAATACACTTTGTAGGACAACAAAATATAGTTAAAGAAAAACTGACATATACCCCAGGAGACAGTTAAGAGCTACATGACTTTAATAGGCAAAATGTGCATGTACACATTACTGTTTTGAGGAAACTCAAAGGTATTAACACCAATAATCTGAGACATAGGAGATAATAGTAAACATAATCAATTGTAGGTGAATTTGTGAAAGGAAACAAAGAATGGTTCCAAAGAACAGCCTTTTAAAATGAAATGTGTGCATTGCCTTATAAAAAAGTTGGATTACTATTTAGGAACACTATCATAAAGAACAGACTGAAAGGGGAATAAGCAGGTAACTTCTCGTATTTACTTGTATATTTCCTTGTATACATACTGATTCATAAAAAGGCAGTCTGTATTACAACAGAAGCAATGAATGGATCCATTATTGCCAGCCCTATATTGGTTAATCGTACTTCACTGGAAAATAACACAAACTCCAGAAGTGTTACTCCTCTTCTTAATCCATTTAGGCTACTTTAACAAACTTACCATAAAGTGTGTGGCTTATTTATGCCAATTCTGAAGGCTGGGAAGACAAGACTGGGATCAAGTGACAAGCAGATTTGCCATCTGTTGACGACTTACTTGCCTGCTGCTTCACAGTGTCTTCTTCCTTCATCCTCACTAGTGAAAAGGACAAATCAACTCCCTTGCATTTCTTTTATGAGCACCCTAATCTCATTCACAAGGGCTCCAACCTATTGACTTTACTGTCTCCAAAAAGTCTTTCACCTTAATATACGGAATGGGGGAATAAACTTCAACCTATGAAGGAGGGGCCCAAACATTCTGACTGCAAAACTAGTGAGGCACACATTGGTAGAATTTTAGGGACTTGAACTGAGGACTAAAATGAACTCATACAACAGAATCTCAATATATACCCACTGGTGACTACAGATGCTAAAGTAGAATCAACAAGCACTACAGTGTGGATAAGGGTCCTCCAAAGGCTTATGTGTTAAAGACTCAGTCACCAGTGGGGCACTCCTGGGAGATGACCTTCAGCAGGTGGGTCCTTGTGGAAGGTCTTTAGGTTACTGTGGACATGTCCTTGTAGGGAACAGTGAAACTCTGACCTTTTGCTCTTTCTCTCTTAGTTTTTGACTATGAGTGAGCCATTTTCTATATCATTTGGTTTTTCCATCAGAGGACAAATCCAACATGTCTACTCAGTTTTGGCTGGAGCCTCCAGAGCTTCAGGTCCAATAAAGCTTGCTTTTTATAATTTAATTATCTCAAGCATTTCACTGTGGTGGAAAGCTGACTAACATGCCTTCTAGCTATATGCATATGATTTTCTCACATGGTATACAGACAAAACCTCACTAACAGATGCTCTGGTGGACTGTGTGGCCCCATGCAATGAGGGAGCTGCTAATGTTTTTTCCTATGGTTTGGGCTTCTTTGCCTTCCTGGTCCCACAGCCGGCCACAGCTCACATCTCTTTAGTGATGTTGCATCAGCAAAGAGAACCACTTGTGATGATGAGGATCATGACTGAAAGACTCCATTTCTATCTGCCTCAGTTAGTCAGAAAAAGAAACTTGGGAGAAACAAGCATAAATCCCGCTGATACACCATATTATCAACTCCCATTCTTTCCTCTCACCTTTTATTTTGTCTTATCAACTGTGCTATGTTGGCCAATATGAGTTAGAAGTAGAATTTTGATTTTGATAGAAATAGTCAGCACAGTCTAATGTTTTGCAAGGAAGGCCCTGAATCTACTGTGACCTAGTTTAGTACCCCAAATAATGTTCTGCTCTGCTTTTTGCAGGCACATGAGAAAAAATCCTGAGAAAGCAACTCACTGAAGCAAGAAGATTGCTAGTTGAATATGACAATTAGTTGTAGAAATAAATGTAAAAACATAATTAATGGTCAAGGCATGCTCGTTGTTTGTTGACAATAGTTAACTCAGAACTTGTTGTAAGTCTCCTTATTACATAAGGCAGGCTATTTATAGATTTACTGTTAAAAGCTGCCCCACATGGCATTCTTTCTTAAGAATGTTCTACTCTGATGGAGTTTAGGATACCATGCATTAAAATCATTGACAATCAGGTCAAGTGAGTAACTCTCTCATCTGCCATGAAGCCAGAGGATATCACCAATACTCATTCTCTGATAGATCTAAATAGGAGAATATTTGATACAAGAACTGCATCTTTCTTCCAGCTGAATATTCTCCAAGAGGAAAAAGTTTTGCAGGGAGGAAACAGTGTCATCTTTAATCATTTAGAAAAAGATCTAGTTTTCAAATTATCACAAATTGCATATCTTTGAAAGGAACAACAAGGTACATGACAGGAGTTCTTTTACACATTAATCAAAATTTCACTCCTAACAGCTGGATGGACTGAATTATGTGTGTGGTATTATCTGACAAATCGTGAGAGTCATTATCACTTTGGAACAAGACATCATTGCCTCTTCACAGGTAAAATCTGTCTTTCAACAGAATTAAAGATAAAGATTTTTAAGCCCTCCACTACAACGGGATAGCTATGCTGTAAATCAAAATCAAAATGATTTTTATTACTGGATGTGAACTCCAAACATGTTTGAATCCAGATCCTTAGAACTTATATCACCTGACATAAGAATAAGCATTTTGCACATGTGGTTAATACTATAGATCATGAGATGAGAATTTATCTTGATGGCTTCAATTAGTCACATGATTCTTTAAAAGCAGAGAGGTTAACTTGCTGTGATCAGAAAGAAAGACCTATCAGCAAGAAAGAAAGATCTGAGAGATAAGACACTGATGGCTTTAAAGACAAAGAATGGGGGTGAGGGCAGTAGCCAAGGACTGTGAGGAGCTCATGGAAGCTGGAAAAAAGAAACTCTCCCACAGAATTCCCAAAACATAATCCAGCCATGTCCAAACTTTGATTTTATCCCAGAGAGACTCATGTCAGACTTCTGACCCACTGAATAGTAAAATTTAAAATTTGGATAGTTTTAGATCATGAAGCTTGTGCTTACAGTAGCTGTAAAAATGTATCATGTACAGGAAGATAAGAATATAATTCATAGTTATTGCCCTGTGATCATATCCAGATTTTCATCTCACTTTGTTCTTGCTTATGAAATATCAGGCTATGAATTTGTCTTCTTAACTTTCAAGTTGAACAGATTAATGTGACTGAGATATAAGATCTAGATATTGACCAATGTGCATAATTCAAAGTGAGGTATGGAGTTCTGACAGACAAAGAAGGCACTACTGAGAAATCCATACTATCAGTTTAGGGGGTTTTAATTGGGTGGACTGTTAAAATACCATCTCACTTGAATACAAGAAAAAGTAAAAGCTCCTGTTATAGTAAACTGTGTCTAATCCCAGCCAAGATCATTACCTTATAGTGAAGTGGAAAATATTTTCTCGGAGGTGCAACACATGGAGCCTACTGGGGCTATGATTTGGAAGACACTGGGGACTGGGTAGATTTATCATTTGAGCATGTTGTCCTTGTGCCTCATAACTAATGTTAAGCCTTCCACTGAATAGGAGGGGCCTTAGCAGCCAGGAAATGTATTCTGCTCACTATTTTGATCCGCTCAGTCAAGATCCTCTACGTGAGACTGTTTCTGCCGCTGGCTATGGAGAGCTGAGAGGTTAATATGGAAACTAAAAATAATCACTGAAAATGTCTTATTACTCTTTTCTCATATCTTTCTTCTAATTCATCTCTCTTTCCTGTCATTGGCAATGTGTGGATTCTTTGACTGTGAATGAGGTTTTACACTGATCTGTCTTTTGCTCCTATTACACAACCCACCATGTAAGGTCCCCAACTCTGTTGGGAACTGTGAGGAAACCATGTGTCCACTCAATATACCTAATATCTTCCAACTGTCATTTAATAAAAATGATCCTGACTGAGTCCTTTTTGAGGTAGATTCCCTGGGTACCTGTCATCTTGTCAGTCACTCCTCATCTAAGTTACCACTGTCGGTCAATCCTACAATAGTTTTCTCTCATATTTTCACAATGAAGCCACACTAATGTACTGCAGCCCTACTCACTCTGCTGCAGTTCTTCTATGTCTCCTCTACTGTACTCATGGAATCCCATCTTAATTTTCAATAGTTCTTAGGGAGCTTCTCATGGATTCCATCAAAGAAGACCTCTTGGTCTAGGTTTTTTTCAAGTTCAACTAAATGAGCAATTCTCAAATACTTCATAAGAGTTGAAAACATCATCCTGGTTGTGTATGGAATTGTGGTTATTATTGTACCCTTCCTGGAGTCAGCATATCTATGATTAAGTGGGAATTACAGCAAGAAGTCCATACATCCTGGTGATGCTTACTTGAAAGAACATGATTTTTAGTGAAGATTCAGATGAGAATCTTAGCCCTTACAGAAGCTCATGGCTCACCAAACTGTTCAGCTCCCTCTCTCAGCCCAGCTGTGGAGGTTCCTCTGGTGACCACTGTTTTGATGCTTATGGGCAGAATTATCACCAGACCTTCTTCCCAGAATTTGAGGTATGCTTCCAATTCTGTTGGGAACTGCTGTGGATGACTTTTGGATGTCTTCCTTGCCCTGTCCTGCCCTGCATGATCATCTACTAGGATTATTGTGGACATTTTCCCTGCCCTATGAGATCTTCAGCTACAGAGATTATTGTGGATATCTGCCCTACCTTATGCATGCTGGGATTTTTTGAATGTGAAGGCTTGGTACCTATTAAGTTGTGGCAAGCTCAGATATTTTGCCTTCTGCAGCTGCTCAAAGAAGCAAGGGTCAAGCCTGAACTAAGCTTTTTCTCAGTGTTCCAATTTTGGTGTATGGTAGGGGACTCATGGGGGCCTGGAGCTTGCTGCGAGGGTTCTAGCTGCATCCTTTTCTCTGTCTCCCACAGGATTCTTTCTGAAATATCCTTTAAATAAGAAGCTGGATATGAATAATTCAATGCCTTTGCTTGAAATAAGAATTTGTCACACACCCCAACACTAAACTATCAAGGACATATTGGGGTGTACATTAACCTTAGACATCAGAAAAATGGGTGCTAATGTATTCTGTGTTTTAGAATTTTACAAAGTAGTGGATCACAGTACTGCTTTGTTGCTCTATGATTATTATTTTAAAATTTTAAGATATCTAAATGCTCAGGCTTTTTGCACATAGACTAATGAATTATTAGATCAAGAGGCATTTCCATAGATTCTCTTATCCTATCCTTATCTGCTTAATGTACTGCTCATTTTATACTTCCCAAAACAACTTATTATTTTCAGACAAAAGTATAAATAGGAAGTAGGGAGGATATTGTTTAAAACATGAAATTACAACAGATTAACTGCATTTCTAACTCATGGCTAGGAGTATGACTCAGTGGCACAGCACTTACATAGCTTATATGAGACTTTGGGTTTGTCTACCTACTCCCCCCAAAAAATCTAACCCATATTACAAAATCTCAGAACTTGGATATTGGAAAAGATGCAGAAATCTTTTGCAACCACATCTCTATAATACCTAGCTCATGAATTTGCCCAATAAGAACCTAAAATTTCCTATTGAATAATGCTTTAATTTGAAGTTCACTAAAATTATCAGAGTAAGATATAAATGTTTCCTGTAAATGTACATCATTAAGCATTTGCTACTACATCTATGTTCAGTATTTTTCTCAATTAATTCTCTGACCTTCAACTGAAAGCCAAACAATGAGAGGAAATAGAAGGCCATCTTTCTGTCGTCTGCTTGTTAGCTAGTTGATATACTCGTTAGTGTACTGAGATAGTGGTTCAAGTAACTAACACCAAATAAATATAAACTACATCAGAGGCACTGTGTTAAGCATTAGAGCAGGGGACCTAACTAGAGACAATGAGGCTAGGATTTACTATTTTAGGTCTTTTTTCCATACATAGAAATGTCCTCTGATTATGCCCAACTAGAACAGGCACCAGTATTAATAAGAGTGAAATGCTAAAGTTTCTGTGGGAATAAAGTTAGGTATGGCAAATCTGACTGATTTTTTAAAACTTGGTTTCACAGTTGTCTTGGGAATCACTACCATGTGAAGTAGTAATACAATCCTTAAGGTTTAGAAAAGTATCTTATATTGCCTTGTAATGATCCAATTTCCTCAAGGTCAAATTAAATAAAATTGAAACTGCCATGATGTTGTAGTTTAGCTGCAGTGACAGTGGCTAGCTCATCCAAGCAAAAATAAGATGATGTTGTGAGGAACTTCACTAGAAAGATAAACAGTAGGTCATAGAGGATTTATCTGTAACAAAATTGTTACCTAATTGTCTATCTATTCATAGCCAGCACAGTCTACTCTGAATAATAATTCAAAAGTAATGTATATTATTTGAGTTGCTCAGAGGTCATTTCAATAAATATATTTCAAAAATCAAATAAACTGTCTTATGTAGGCATTTAGTTCCCCAAAACATCTAAATTATAATATTGTCATGTCTTGAATATGACTTTGTGATGATATAAAGTTGTATGAATGATTCTATTTGGAAGTTTGTCATCATAACTTACAACATTCTAGACAGATGAGATAAAAAATGTGTAATTGAGAGGAGGCTGCACAGATTTTAAAAGTCAAAGTAAATTGTCTATTCTCTCATAGCTTAGAATTCCAGAAAATGCTCTCTGTGGAAAGTACAAGGTACATTATATGTTCTCCAAAAGTCTATTTGTGTGTTTGCTGTTTGATATTTCTCTTAGTCCATTTGTGATGCCAGACTAAAATGCCTGATGCAGAGTAATTTATAGCAGCATAAATTCATTTCCACTAGCATTGGATACTGGAAGATACAAAATCCAGGCACTAATGGGTTCAATGTATTATAAGAGGTTAGAATCTATTTGCAAGATATTTTGAATTTTGTATCTTTAGATGACAGAAAGGGCAGGATGGACTAGGTTGTCCCTTCAACACCTTTTATAACTTTGCCATTCATGTGGACTGCACCTTCATAATTTAATTATCTCCAAAGGCCCGATCTCTTCATACTACCGTACCAAAATTAGGATTCTATATAGGATTTGTAAGCACATTTCCAAATCATTGCAATGTTCAAAACATATTTCTTCATTTAAAAACAGAGTTCAGTTAGATACTTTTGCTCAGTTAGGAGGAAAAGTTTAATTATTTAACTTATGGTGTTTACTGAAATATATAATTTTAAGAATGTTCTACTTTTATTTTATCCCAGTAGATTTTTCAGTGTGGATGTATGAATGGTATAGACATTTTTTGACACTCTTCTGAGCTCTAATCCCAGGTCTGATATTAATTATCTGGGTGAGTCTGGACAAGTTGCTTTGCAGTATCTTAGTATCTGCCTTACAGGATTGTTGAGAGAATTGAAAAGGGATAATGAATCGAATGTAGTTTTTGTATGATGCACAAAGAATAATCATTAAGTAATTCGTAACAACAGTTGAATTATTTTCATAGTTCTTATCGCACTTATTTTCTCCATCCATAATGAGTGGAGCATGGACTAATGCAAGAACCATAGTCATGATCTCATTAAAGCGTCAGTGGGAGCTCAGAGTTCTGAGCAATGTAACAGCAGCAGTATCAAGAAGTCTGACTCCTTCCTTAATAGTTAGCTTCTTTGCAAAGACCTTTTGTCCCTTAATTTTTCTCCCCTCAACTTTTCTGCCAAATACCTGCATGACTTAAGTGCTTCTGAAAATATATCGACGTCAGTGATAGTATGACAGAAATAATAACAGAATACAATATTGCATGCTACCCACCTATCCCATGTCAAACATGTTACAATGCACTTCGCGTATGTTCACTGCATTTTATCCCACAGTACAGAAGACTTCTTGTCTTCTCAAATGACCACTTATAAGAAAGGCTCTGGCTGGACTGGAAATTTTAGCTTAGTGGTTCCAGTGCCTGTCTTGCAAATGCAAGGGCCTGGGTTTCAACCGGTTCACACCTGTAATTCCAGCACTCAGGAGACAGAGGCAGGAGTATTGCTGTGAGTTCAAGGCTGAGCTCAGAGCCAGCCTGAACTATAAAAGAGGGACCCTGTTTCAAAAAAAAGGCTCTGGCTGATTCCTAATAAAAGAACATCGTTATAATCACTCCTGCTCCATTATCTTCATATTTTTTTTTATCACAATACACATTACCCCCAGATATTCTCTACATGTGTTCGGTTAATCTTTGTGTTTTCTGGGAGTTAATATGGACCCTGTAAAGCAGTCAGTGTGTGCACCACTGGCTTCTCAGTTCTGAAACAGCACTTAGCTGGTGTCAACATTCATTCAAGTTTGCTAGATGAATACATACGCTGTTTTATTAGCTATACTGTGGGAGAGTCAAACTGAAATTGGCAAATGTTCTAACGAACCCCTCCCTCTCCAGTAGGCTGTCAAAGGATAAGACCCACAGCTAAATCCACCTCTAACTCTAAAGCAGCGTTCACCACTAATTCTAGTTTAAACTGATGATCATGGAAGGACACTTGTAGATAAGGGTCATGATGACATCAAATCACTTATTTTCCCATTTAATCTAAACTTGTGAAACAAGTTAGACTATAGCCTTACAGGAACAGAAATGACCCAAACACAATCATACATATCTATTGAGCATCTGTTTTGTATGCAACTTTATATTGGGATCAGTGCTCTTAATTTTACTCAATATTGACAATATGCACTTATAAAGATCTTATTTTTCATTAAGCAAATTTAGAACACACCAAAAGAATCTCTGAATTTCTCAGTATAGTTCAAGTACAAACTTTGTAGACAGAGCATTTTTACCTGCTCTAGAGCACTTATTTTTCTAGACAAAATACAATTTATACCATCAGTTAAGGATAATTGACTATTTTCACCACATTATTTTTTCCTTAGGAAACATCAAAAATGTAAAAATAAAATCACTGCATCTTCTCCACTTATTTGCTTCTATGTGATTCTCATGTGTCTATTTTACTCTGCGTGGCATTCTCACAGAGAGCATAATTGAGAAGGAACAAATCAATTCTTAACGTTGTTTGCTTCCCTGTGACATAGACCTTTCATTCTAAGAGGTTGAAAAATAATCACAGCATTTCCTTAAGTGTTTTTGAAGAGCCCTAGTTATGTAAAATGCCCCACAAAAAAAGCATAGACTCCAATAAGAATTAGAATGTGGAGATGGTCCAGGGTTGTTATCAGACCTCAGGAGATCTCATCTGGCACAACTATTGCTATTGTATGTAGATACCCCTAATTGCCACTGGTTAGAGTTGGCAGGGGGAGATAGCCTGTTCTTGAAAATGTTTGCTTCTGGATTATAAAGTGAACAAATCTCAGAGAAAATTCTTCTTTAGATGCTTTTTAACGAGAGGGAGTACAAAACAGTCACTTGACTCTATGAAATCATAAACCTTTTAAAAAGGATCCAATAGCATTTTGTACAAAAATTTCACCTGAGGCAGACATGATAATATTAGAGAAAGAATTCAGCTAATTAGACTAGTCAGGATCAACCAATCAAGAAACTTTCCCCAGTATAAATCAAATGTACAATATAATTTCTCACTAGATTTGTGTACCCTGCTCATGAAAGGGTACGGAATGCCACTACAACATTTAGATCATATCCACACAGAAAAATCACCACACCAATACAAAAACACTTGTAATATTCTTGTGTTCATGCTAAGTATGAAGTCCTTCTCACAAATTACTTAGGGACACTTCATGAGATAGCTCTGTGATAAAGGGAACCAAAATGACTATGGTGAACATCTTCAGAATCTATCAATAAGGGCAGCTCATACTTCCTACAGTTTAGCCAGACGTGGTGGCTAACTCCTGTAATTCCAGCAATTGGGAGGCAGAGGCAGGAGGATTGTGGTGAATTTGAGATTGACCTGGGCTACACTGCGAATTCTGGGTCAGCCTGAACTACAAAGTGAGATTCTGTTTCACAAAAACTAAAAATAAACAAACAAAAAAACAGATAACTTCCACAATTTAGCTTAAAATAAATAATAGCCTGTTGTGCTGTCAATGCTGAAGTATTTTAAAGTAAACTGTAAGCATTTGAACAGGCAGGAAAGTAAAATACATTTGAGGAACAATGCATAGTTTATTTTTCTGAATGATTCCCAAACATGTTAGCAATTAAAAATTCTGAGATATTATACAATAAATAAACTTACTTAACTGTTCAATGAGTCCCAGATTCACTGAAATTCTCTACATAGAAATCAGAGATATGTGTTTTAGAAAGTCCTTCATGCATTCTACATGAATACATTCAGGCATTCCACAATATAAGAGCCACTGCATATGGGAACCAGTATCCCAAAGAACATAATTTAGGCTTGATTTGCAAATATACTTTCTTCAGTTGTCCACATAAACTTTTTTCTAATAGGAGAATTATTCTATCACTTGTAAAGTCCCCATCTGACTTGTAAGTATGAATACTATTGCTTATAATCCTATTTGTATTCAAATAACCTGGATTTGAGGGGCTATAGACACATAGGTCATGGGATTTGTAATTTACTCATGGCCTGCGGTCCAAGACAATAAGACAGGAAAAGAGGTCACAATCTAATTAACTTTCTAATTAAAGAAACATGGTCTTTTTCTAATTACACTTCCAAAGAATAAAATGTAGCCCATAATTAGAAAGTTACTCCGCTCTATTTAAAATTTGCATTAAGTCAGCTATTCCATCATCATTATTATTGTTTAACATTTATTCTCAAATGTACAATCTATTTTCAAAGTGCCATGAAGTGGTTTTATTTATCTCTCACATTGTCATTGCAAAATAGGTCAGTATTTCACAGAATGCTGCAATGACATAGAGGAAGTCTGTGGCCGTCACAGCGTAAATCATTAACAGAGCCAAGACTGGAGTTCATGGTGTTTTGTGGTGACTGTCAGTTTAGTGGATAGTGTTACGTCTCTTACTGTTTTTTTCTGTTTTTTTTTTTTTTTTAAGGTTCTTGACACTGTTTTCCAGGTCATATGTAACCATAGCAATCACCTGAATATCTTGAAGACAACAAGGCTGTCAGAATCATTCTTGGAAGCATCCATCAGAATAGATGTCATTTTGTGTTCTCATTTTGATCCCACCAACAAGGTATAAACACATAGTCAACAATATACTGTTTGTGGTGTGATCTACTGTTCCTGCTTCTTAAGAACCCACTTGTGTCTCCCATAAGATGCAAAGACACCATGAAAGGAAGAAAAAACACAATAAAGTAAAAATTAGGTTGCCTTTTTGTTTTACAACACAAAGTTGAAATTAAATATGTCATTTTCACCAAAATATTGCGTCCCATTACTAAAAAGAGTAATGGGCCTGAGGGTTTCATGCATTACAAATCTTACACTCTTTACATAACTAGTAAATCACTTGCATTTTTGCCTATAGTACTTTCTGGCAAACTCAGCATTTATTGCT
Organism: Petromus typicus; assembly: GCA_004026965.1. NCBI lineage: Eukaryota > Metazoa > Chordata > Mammalia > Rodentia > Petromuridae > Petromus > Petromus typicus. Next base: position 9,713 of record PVIR01009486.1, on the reverse strand, counting down.
TACAGCTGAACACAGCCTCCTAAATCATCTATCACGTTTTTATAACCAATTGTATCTTTTCTCTTTATATAGCAAGTAACTGGCGCACTTTCAGAATGAGAATAGTTAGGGGTGCCTTTACACACCCAGAAGCACCAAGTATGCAATAAATTATGCGTGAATTTTTGAGAAAAAAATGTATTTACTGATATTAAGAGATAAAAGCTTTGGAAATTATCCACCCACATACCAACTCCACACTTAACTCTCCACAATATGATTTTCTCAAATGCTCAAGTTATTCAAAGTGTGTTTCATGAAAGCAGATATATTGGGGGACCAGGACTAAATATTTTTGATTCAGTCTGAAAGAACAAATATTGTGTCAGGAATATAATAGCAGGAAAAAAAATTTTTTTTCACTATATACCTGCAGCTTTAGTGAGACCAAAATGTTATGGCAGATGCTAATTTCTGAGATCATCTGGAACAATCCTCTTACCTTCACTTGTGCAGGACTGAGACCCTCCTTTATTATGAGTGCTGTAACCTTGTCTGTTAGTCAAGGTTAGCTAGTTAGGTTATATGAGCCAAGGGTGACATCTCTTTCAAGTTTCTTTTTAAGCTCTTGCTGGACTTCACTCTTTTAGATCTGTCATGGCAGAGGTTCTCAACTGTGACTGCATAGGACAAATACCTAGAGAGTAGACTGAACTATACATGCTTAAGTTCTGTCTCAAGAAATATTAATTGTAATTTGTCTTGTGTGGAGTAAAAGAATGGAGATTTTTTTAAAGCTTCTATAGATGCTTCAATATTGAGATTTCTAAATGAAGAAGCAGTATAAATACTGCAGTATTTCTTCAGTATCTTCTGTCCTTGATTTTTCCTTAACAATACAGAAAAGCTTTTCTTATGGATAAATGTTTATATAAAGTATTAAGTTCTATGATAATGATTCATGATATCACATATCGGTTTCTAGAAGCTTCTTTTGCTGGTTTATGATGTAGAAGAGAAAGACCAAAGACATTTTTGAGTGATCTTTGGTGGTTCCTATTTCAAGTATAATAATTATAGGAAAAAAAAGGCCTTAAGAAGTCTTTGAGGGTGAAGAGAAAGAAAAGACTAGATGTTAGGTTGAAAATGAGGAGGCAAGAGCAAGAGCAGTCAGAGATAAATTCCAGTTTGGTTGTTCAGGTAACTAGATGATGCCTCTGTTTGAGAAAGAAAAACCCTGGAGGAGAAGAGTTGAATCTACGACCTTTTTGGTACCTTCGGGTTGAACTGGCTGTGAAGAGTTGAAGACTGGGCTAGAGGTGATTTTTACAGAGCCATCAGCACAGGATGGAAACAAACTGAAAGAGAAATGAGAAAATGAGGAGCCAAGGGACTAAATCCTGGATAGATTCAAAAGGTAAGTGGCAGTTGTGAGGTTAGACAAGAACAGATGTACAGAGAACCAAAGCACCTGCTACTGGACAGGTGAAAGAGGGAAATAATTGGAGGAGAGAATGGAATGACTCAATGTCAAAAGAAGTAGAGGACATGATTAGGGTGGAAAATGCACACTTATGAACAAGAACATTTCAGTTGAACTTGAATGGCTACATTCATACAGCTCTTGGTTGATGATCAAGTATAATGCCATGCAGGGCTAAGATAGGGATGAAGCAAGTAATCTTAGGAACACGACTTAAGAAATCATTCACTGTCATGGTTGTACAAATCTGTAGGGAAAAGAAGGCTAATATAAGGCATATCAATAAAACAGCCAGGCAATTCCTGTGCTCCAAGATAATCCACACTGGAAAGATCCGTAATCACACAGATTTTAGGAACTAATTGGTGGTTAGGAGTGACTGTTGTTTTAGACAGATCCAGAATCAAGATTTGTAGACAAGCAAAAGAATTACTGACACAAGGCAATGGATCCTCAATCAAGTTTTCTCATTCTATAGTGAACCATATGAAACTTTCAACATTTGAATATCTCAAACATGGAGTAGCAATTTAATATTTCAATATAATATGTTGTTTTTCTAACCATTTAAGGGAGATATAGTTCCAGGATCTGAAAGCAAACTAAAAAAAGTTAAGAGAAACTAGCTGTAAAGGTGAACTGTAATAACCAAGCAATAGATATGTACTGGATTCTTATGTGGAAAATACTTTATGTCATATCGTGTGTTATTTTCAATCCATATGATCCTTGTGTCATCTTTTGTAACCACATTGTGTAGTATTTTCCTAGAACTGTATTTCTGGTACTCCTCTTAGATTCTTTCAAAGCACAAAACAAAATTTGGAACACCAGTAGTTTAAAAAGTAACAGCCTTTGTTATTCCAAAATATGTTACTTTGGCGAGATGAATATGCTGAGGTAAAGGCACTTAAAAATGTCAAGTATAAGAAGTGCATTGTGACATCTTTTTTCCTAGGACTAAGATATGATTCTCACTTCTAATGCATGAGCAAAGAAATAGTGTGTCTGCTGGAGCTCAAGGTGTTAAAAGCTGGAGAAATATGTACAAACAGACCTTGTTAAAATAATTCTTTATCGTCTTTAGCCTTCTAATACATTTTGTTGCTTTTATACAATTGACTCTTTTTGTTCAACCAACTGTAAAAAGCACTTAGATTTCACTACCTTGGGTCTTCATTTCTGTCTGAAAGTCCCTGTGTCACAGAAAACTGTGTATGTTTTCCTCCTGTCAATCTATCTTGTATTAACTTAATTCTCAGGCTCACGTTAGGATCTTCAAAGAGTTCAAGTAAAGTTTTGCCTTCCATACAAGGTGCGCAATCGATTCTTGGGAGACGATAGAAACATGAAAAGGAGTTACTCTCCATATCTGAAGAATAGGTTTTCCTTCAAAGGGAGTAAAACATAGTCTTTAGCATCTTTACTTTGATAACACTTTTATTTTAGACAGAGACATGGAACTCTGGATGGAGACACAAAAGTTTGCTTTACTGTGTTTCATTATTGGGCATTCCTTTTAAAGTTTTCACCAGGTTTTAAACTTTTAAAGACATTTTCATTTACACCATTTGAAATCTTGAGGGCAGTTTAAATTTAGACGCCCTTATTTTATTAAAACTCATAACTTTTCTTATCAGTGAACTTATGTTATGCAATTTTCAGGCAAAATTATTTCAAGTGAAGCTGAGAGGGACTCCAAATCAAGTACTCAATTCATTTTCCCTTTGCATAAAACTGTGTCACTCCAGAGATAGTTTTCTAATTTTCAGCTGTGATTTTTAAGTTTGTTTTCAATATTTATATGTTTATATTGGATTAGGAAAACATTTTATTTTCACTCAAGTAGACAGTGCTACTAAATAGAATTATGCAGAATAATACATACATGTAATTCATATATATGCCTATTATAAATGTATATGTACTTATGACTATTCATGAAATACATGTATTCACAAATATGCTACCTTAGTAGTGGAGCTAACGGATACCAGTTTTGAGTATGTGGTGCATAATCCTTCATGTATAGGGAAAAAACAGAAATGAATGTGAGTTTTATATTGTTTTTCAAATATCTGAAGTCTGCTACAGAGCCATGGTTCTATAATGGCAATTCTGAACTCTTAAAAACTTGGAAAACAGGATTTTGTTTGTTTGTTTGGTTAATACTACTCATTGAGGTCCAAGACAATTTTTGATATTTCTGTGAGGTTATTTAGTCTTTATTACACCTAGCATGTATGTTCCTATTTTGCTGAAGAATTATCCATTTGTTTGATTATGGGTTGCTGCCTCTGAACTCTTTTGGCTGAAATCTAATATATGGAGTATATATAAAAAATAATTATCCTACTATATTTGAGTGATTTTGACTTCTGGGTTGCATCTTATCCCCAAACCCAGGAGGTGCTGTTGAACTTTGCACTGTCCCTTCCTCTCTACAAAGCACTGTTTGTATACTTTAAAGGATTCAATGGTTCAGCAATGTTCACTAGAGTTTTCTAAAATCAGATCTTGGTCACTGGTAATATATTTCAATCAAAATGAAAAGCCAGTTTCTGAACTCACACTAGAGCTTTTAAGAAGATGTAACAAGATGTTTGATTCACAGAATAGGTGAAGTTTCTAAAATAATATGGGAATTGGCTGCATCAAATATCTGTAAGTATATGCACTTTTCTTCGAGGGAGGGTGTATGGCATTCATCGAATACCACAAGATTCTGTGACCAAGAAAAGACTGAAAATTGTCTTTCAGGAAGAAATGATACTAAGAAAATGACATTAATGATAATCAACTGAGAGTCCCAGGACTGCCTGAGCCAGGGACCTGGCAAGAGTCATTGATTTCTGAGGAGTTAGAAGGAACAGATATAGTTCTACTTGCTTCAGTTATCCATGACCAATTCATAAGAAAGCATAGGTTAATAATATATTACAGAACAATATATTTCAGCAGTAATATAAGGTCTTAACATTGCAATATTCAAGTGTGTTGACAGCATTCAAAATCTGGGGTAAATATGTCATTGTTATTATGGAAGATGTTATTGCTTTGAATTTCCAATGTGATTTGAGTTTTTAAGAAAAGCATATATTTAAAGACATATAAATTGATCAATCAACGTCTCTCTCATTCAGTATATAAATGAGCACAATTGCATGTACACGTGAAAGTATGTCTTTGTATGTATGCAGATAAAACAACTTGCTTCCATAGATGAATATCAATGAAAATCTACTGTTTCCCACACTAAGAAATGAACTGGTACTGACTCTCCCCCTAAACTGCATGAAAGGACACCGTTCCATGGAGAGAAATTTTCTGTATAGGCAAAAGTAGATGGGGAGCCATGAACCATCACTCTCATTGGTTCGTATGCTAAATTCCCATATAACCTCTTACTAGTTTTTCACCAGGCACAGTGAGGATATGATCGAATGGTATTCAGTAATATCTTTGAGTGTACAACAGTTCATGAAGACAGCACTAAAAGAGGTATACAAACAAGCACACAGAAAGAAAAATAGTTGCTATAGAAACACAGTATTTTTAATTTAAAATAATATTTGCTGTTTATTACTTTGTGCCAGACATGTATCTTATACATGAAATTTAATCACTGCTATTATAGGAAGAAAATTTTCATAATGTTTTGACTGCAAAAATGACAAAATCAGTCTAGTGGTAGAAAACTAAATCTCTTGTCCGAAGTCATATTAGTAAGCAGAGGAAATTAGGATTCAAAGGTGACCTTCTTACTCCAGAGGAAGTCATAAACCTATCTTTTGGAGGCTTGCCAGTTCTGGGAAAACTCTGTACCACTGAGTTATATCCCAAGCCCATTGATGAATGGATTAAAAATTTTAATGAGCAGGAGAAATTGCATTCCTCAGATATTTCTGTGGTTTCAGCTGAACTAACTGAATTAAAAACATAAATTCATATAGAACATTTATCTCTATTGTGGCTTTACTTAAAGAATCTTACTTCATTACGACTATTTTTATTTCCTGTTTCTTCTTAGAAAGTCTGTGACTTGATAGGTTTCTTCTCCCTTGTCTGTTCACATCTTCTTCATAGCCCTCACTACTGTACTTAGGGTATCAGTATATGTCATTGGAAGGCATCATACAGTGAGTCACAAGAAAGTCTCTAATAATACCACATTCTTCTCTCTCTTGTAAGCTGCTTGAAGCAGTAAAAAAGCCTGAAGGGTATGTGAAGAGTCTTTCCCTAAGAAATAGAAGACGACTGTCACTAACTATAGAAATGATTCAGGGACAACTTATATGAAGTCAAGAACTCATCTTTTATAGTTGAAAAATTTGGAAGGAGATTAGGAAGGGACTCAGGAAAAAAAAATATAAAAGCTAGCTACGAGAGATCCCTCTCCATTGTTTACATGTCACAGATGAAACAAAATGTTAGTCATTTTTAATTAGATAAAAAACTGTGATCAAGTTAAAAAAATCTGTTATTTGTTTCATATGTTTTATCTTCTTATTAACTATTGATTTCTCAGTAATAGGGGTAACACAAAAGATAGCACTTCTGAGTTAAGTCATAATAAGAAATGACATGTAATCAGGCAATGCAGAGCTTAAGTGAATTTTCAGAAGTTCAGAAATGTAAACGATTGACATGAATTTTCCATGTTTCCTTTTGTACCACCAGGAGTAAATCATTACATATAGATCAGCAACTGATGACTGTTTAACTGCTGAGAAATACTCTGTGATTGTTATTGACTTTTCAAATCCTAGTGTTACCCAGAAAAGTAAAAATTCAACAGCTAACTTGATCAGCAGTTGTGTTTCCAGTCAGACATAGGATTGTGTGGATGTGTGTGTGTGAGAGGGGTGGTATTTGCTTTTGTTTTATTTCATTATGGAATTTGCAGGTTAGGCTTTACATGGACTCCTGAAAGTGTTCACACTGCGTCATTATCATTATCAAGACTTTTTCTACCTCTAAGTGATGTGTCACACAGATCTTTTATTTTCCTATCATTTTAGCAAAGGCCCATGAGCTCTAAAAGGCCCAACTCACAAGCTATATAATTCTCATACTCAGTTGTGCAATAGCCTCAGTTTATGAAACAGACTCTTATATGATTCATAATTTCATACTAGGAATTTTTGTCCTTGTTATTCCTCAAATCTAACTAAAAACTTCCACAGAGGACTGTCTTGCTCATTTTTTGTTTCCCCTGGGGATTTTTCTTACTATTGAGGAGCTCAGTACATAGTTGCTGAATTGAGTGAGAATAAAACTATCGCCTCTCAAAAACTAAAACTAGTACACCCTAAGCTGAGACAGATAGGGCTATTCATCTGCTGAGAAAACTTACTATGAGACATGGCTTATGTAAGGGGTAATTCATGAGTTCATGTTACTTCTCAGTTTCTCTCCTGGATTCTTTAGTTTACCTCCTAATGCCACCAGAGGCTGAACCATGAATAAAAAGTAAACTCTGATGCAAATCATTATACTAAAGTTGGACTTCTGTTGACCTGAAACAAGAATAGAAGTCTGAATAGAGGAGAAGAAAGTCAGTTGAAGGACAAGGACTCCAGGAGGGTGATATCATTCTGGTGTCAGCTGCCAGACTCTCATACTGCTAGACCTCCAAAATAGATGAGCATGTTACCTGAGCAGCTTGAGTTTGAAGGAAGGACTGCAACCTCTCTCTCTTTTCACTAATTCTCAGTACCAACTCCTTCTGCTCTGCAATGTAGTCTCTTCAGTAGACTTATTCATTAACAAGGTGTCAAATGACTGATGCCAATTATCAGATTCATCTCCCATTTCACTTAGTGAATCACCATTCTGATTTGACCATTATAAACCAGTTTCTGGTAAGTTTACTTAACTTTCATCACTTTGCCACAGCTTGGTTTTTCCTAAGCTAGCAGATTCATTTCTGTTTTAGTTGCTCTAAATGTGAGGTGTAACCCTTAGGCCTTTGAGAAAACTCTTAAGTGTAACATCTATGTAACTTTGAACCAAAGTAGACTAAAAGATTTAAAGAGCATATGCATGTTTTAATGAACAACTTGTTATTCTGATTATATAAGTCTATATTATATTAGTATGTGGTCTCCACATATTTTTTGAATCGAGATGAATCTTTTTTCTATTCACAAACCACACCCAAGAATGGGTTCTTATTTTTATTTTTTTTAATTTACCAAAATTATGGAAATAGGGACAGGATGAGGAAAAAGGAAATTACAGCCCAGGAGAAGAGCAATCAGAATTGAAAAAGATCCATAGGCCCCATGGATTTGTGCATGTCAGGCAGTACCTATGAACAAAATCAATGTATGATCAATTACTGCTGACCAAAAACAAAAGAAGTCAACTTTGAGGGTTAAGGATGACAGAAAAGGCAAATGGGTGATTGAATTGAAGAGGAAATTCTTCAGCAAGCACTAAAGTGCAAGGAAAGATTCTTACAAAAATAATCTCATTGTGTTGTACTGATTTAAACCCTCTGGAGGGTCCCTATTCTGGAATCTACATTGTTTCAGTGGTCTTCTAGAAATGGTTACAGTTTCTTTTATTTGTAGGTCCATTAGCAAGATTTTTTTGGGGGAACAACTATGTAATAGCATGATATCAGGGGCTATGATTTCAGGATTGTATATCAAATGTGCCCAGACAAAACTTAGATAACAAGCTGAGCTAACTGTGTATTTTCATCACAAATGACAGCTCATGGGCTTAACATATAATGGGACATGATAAATCAGAATGAAATCCTGGCTTTTTAAAAAAATACAAGCAGAGAAATACAAGAATAAGGTCAATGTAATTTTAAAATCAGAATTACAGGGACTACGTGTGAGGAGAATCTAAGATTTTGCTTCAGCCAATGCTACGCCATGAGACTACATTAAATACTATTTGGGGAGGTTATTTTCACACCAAATTAGAACAGGAGAACACAGCAATACAGACAAATATAGAAACTCAGGTAACATGTTCCCAACCTCACCTCAGAGAGAAGGAAAATAAGAGGAAAGCTTCTGATCTATGATAAAGAATAAGAAAATTTCCAACAAAGGACTATTCAAGATAGTATAGAACAATGAGTTTGGAAAGCTGAAAATTCCAAATCAAGTTATGATGGGAGCAATTAAGAGGGGAACTGCTGTGAACAGTCTAAGACTTTGTCTAATGGAAAGACATAAGTTACATTTTCACTATCTGCAAAGCAGCTCCAGACTGAGAAAGAAAAAGACTAAAAATCTGGCTGAAAACTCAACAAGGATGCAGCTGATTCTCAATTGCTTGAAGCTAGAAAGTCCTAACCAGAACTGGTCTCGTGAGGAGTTATAAGGGGTGATCCCCCTGAAAGGTAACTGCACCCCACCCTTCCCTTTACAGTTGCTATCCACCATACACTACTGAGACTTCAACAAGGGAGAGCATGATTACTTTATCACACTTATGTCATCCAGGTCTTTGCTCCATAATCACATTTTCTTGCCCCTTGAAGCGATCCCAATAAGCTCTAATGGAGAGATTTGGCTAAGACAGTTCTGTTCTTGGTTCCAGAACTGATCAGCTGAATTTTAAACAACATAGTCATGACTCTACGGGAAGTACACCTAGAGATCCTTGATAAAAGTCTAAAGGAAGAGGACTATGAGGACATAAATAGGAGATGCTCTTGGATATAAGAATCACTAATACTCATCCTTGACAGATGACTGCAAAGATTTACATGAGTTTATGGAGAACAGAGGAAACAGTTTAATTCACTGCAATGTTTTCTTTTCTTTTTAAAAAAATAGTGTAATTATATCTATTGGCAGAATAGGAGTAGAGAAAGGAATTTTATTCCCAGGGGATTAACCACAGGAATGAAAGTTGAAGGAAGGTGTCTGTTAAGGTTTGGATCTTGATGTCCCCCAAAGCCTCATTTGGTCAGAGATGGCTGAATCTGGACTGTGTGATGTTGGGATTAAGGGTTTGTGATTAGTAAACGACTACACATGAGTGAGAGGTTTAACACCATCCTAACCCCTGCAGTTTCGATGAGATAAAAGAGGCAGAAAAAGAGTTGATGCTGCCCTTGTGATGTTTGCTACCTTATGTGCACCATATTGTTTCTCCTGTATGATGCCTATTTGCCTTCTCTGCCTTGGAACCAGCTGAATATGGACTGAAATCTTATGAAGTGAGAGCTAAATAAACACTTCCTTTTGTTGGCTACTTTGTCTCACCAAGGAGAGAA
>PVIR01009485.1:0-53220 GCA_004026965.1 Petromus typicus | reverse complement strand
TGATTATATGTAAGTAAAATGAATCTCAATAATGATACAAAGGATAAATTAGAAAAGTAAGAATACTGTGTCATGGAATAGCATTCTGCCATTAAAACAGGATGAATATGACTGATTTATATGAAAATATATGTACCTTGAGACTATAATGTTAAATAACACAAATATACACATTTAAATATTGGATGGGTTCATATACATGCATACACACACACACACACACACACACACACACACACACACACACAGGGAAAAATGTAGCCAATTTCCTAGGATAACCGGTCAAGTAGAACTTCTGAGCTCATTATGTAGAACTCCTGAATCTCCTTATCATCAGGACCTTCCCCAGGCTTTATTAATTTGTATTAATTTCATAATAAAAGGGCTGTTGGAAGCCAGCTCGGGGCTTCAGTCCTCTGAGGCTGTTCTCGCTGCTGGAACTCATCCGTGAGTGCCTGTTTCCTTCAGAGACCCCAGAAATTATATCCAAATTACAAGTGGCGACCAGATGAGGGGCTCAGATGATTCAGAGGACCGGACACTTGGGGAGCCAAAGGTGCATTCCTTGGTAAGTGGAAGACTGGCAGTACAGCAGGTTATGGAAATTTTTCTATCACTGGTAAAACAGTATGCTCAAACTGCTGCTACAAGGCAATAGTGAAGAGAAAGATCTGGAGGAAGAGCTGTCACCTCCTCCACTAAGGGAAAAGATAAGTGAAGGTAGTTTTGAGAGTGAAGAGGAAAATGAAATTGAGAATTTGATCATTCAGATGAGAAAGTTGCAGTGTAAGGTTGAGCTACTGCAGAGACAAAAGACATTGGCATTCCCTGTGAAAAATAGGGAACCCTCACCTCCATTAGAGAGGGCTGGGGAAGCAGCAGAATTACAGACACAAAAAATAAATTTGTTCCCTGTGGAAAATAAGGAACCCTCAGCGCCTCCACTAGAGATGGCTGGGGAACTGGTACAGGGTGTTACTGTATGGAATTCCCCTTTTTTGTTTTAAATGTTTTTAAATCTATGGAATCCTCTGACAAATTGTTTCTCCCTTAAGTATGTTTCCAGTTACAATCCAACAAATGCTTCCTAATCAGCAATATTCCAATGGGTATTGTTAGCTGAACTGGACTCCCCCAGAATCTAAAGATATAAAAACTTAAAGAAGCAGTGGTTTCTTATGGAATGCATTCTCCTTATGTTTGACAAGTCATCCATAATTGGGCTGATACCTATAAAATAATTCCAAGGGACTGGAAAGATTTAGTTACTGCTGTTCTTGAGGCAGAACCTCAATTTCAATGACTTTCTTGGTGGAGAGAGGAAGCCTCCGAGATGGAGCAAAAGAATAGGCAAAGAAATGTTGCCATAACTTGAGAAATGTTGTTAGGAGAAGGACCATATGCTAAGTTACAGCAACAGGTACAGTATGACCTGTTGTCATCCTGTACAGTGTCACCTTGCCACTCTCAGGGCTAAGGATAAGGTTGAAGAGCCAGGCTGCCTTCAGGAAACCTGGAAACAGGCCTAGCTCAGGGCCCTCAGAGACAACATGAGCCAGGTGTTTCCCATCAAGAATGGCTTGGCTCACCAGCAGATCAATCTAGTCCAGAACAGCCAACTGCCCAATTCCTCCATGTTGGAGATTTAATGCCTTTTACTTAGGGAAATGCAGCCCTGGATCTTCCAGTGCCTTGTAATATTTTTCTATCTCCAAAAATTCCTTTACATCGAATTCACACTGGAGTCAATGATCCACTCCCTCCTGAAACTATGGGACTCATTGGCAAGAAGTAGCCTCATTTTAAGGGGTTTACGAGTGTATCCTGGTATTATTGATGAGGACCACAGAGGGGAAATTCAAATTCTTGCACAGTCAGAGAGAACTATACAAATAGATGCAGGGAAAGAATTGCACAATTGCTTTTGTTACCATATGGTAAGGGGAAGGTTTGTCCTGAGGTCAGAAAGGAAGGGTTTGATGGTACAGGCAAGCAAGTTTTTTGGCAAACTTTAATTAAGGAAAATTGCCCTAAGATGATTGTTATTTTAGATAATATACCTATTGAAGGTCTGATGGATACAGGAGCAGATGTTTCTATCATCTCTACTACTTTTTGGACAGAGTCTTGGCCTCTTAAAAGGATTTATACTCAATTTACTGGACTTGGTACTCTTAATGATATTTCTCAAAGTGTTAATATTTTGAAGTGCCAGGGTCTTGATGGACAGCAGGCCACTTTACAGCCTTATGTTGCCCCTATTGTCATGAATTTATGGGGAAGGGCTTGTTACAATAGTGAGGAGCACAAATGTACATTCCTACTTTGTCAGATAATGTAAAAAAAAAAGTAGTTTACAAATTTACTCAGAAGGGACATCAGGGTCTATGTTATCCAAATTTATCATAGGGTCCACTGCTGTGCCAACTGCTCTCGCTCTAAAATGGATTGCTGATTTTCCTATTTGGATTGAGCAGTGGCCCTTAACTAAGGAAAAAACACAGGCTTTGGAGACCTTAGTGGAAGAGCAGCTGATGGCAGGTCATATAGAAGAATCTACTAGTTATTGGAATTTTCCTGTTTTTGTGAATGAAAAAAAGATCAGGGAAATGGAGAATGTTAACTGATTTAAGGGCTATTAACAAAGTCATTCAGCCTATGGGACCATTACAGCCTGGAATTCTTTTACCTTCTATGCTTCCAAAAGAATGGTTTTTGCTAGTCATAAATGTTAAAGACTGTTTCTTTACCATTCCATTACAACCTCTAGATTAGGAAAGGTTTGCTTTTATTGTACCTACCTTCAATAAAGCTAAACCTGTCAAGCATTGTCAATGGAAAGTGTTGCTTCAAGGTATGACAAATAGCCCTAATCTGTGTCAATATTTTGTTGCCCAGCCATTGCAGAAGAGCAGAATCCATTTTCCTACTGCTATTATTTGTCACTATATGGATGATATTCTTGCAGCAGTAGGAAGCCAAGAACAATTAGTAGTAATTTGGACAGATATGAAAAATACTTTGGAATCCTGGAGCCTGGAAATGGCTCCTAAAAGGGTTCAACAGGGCAATGTGGTCAACTACTTGGGATATGGAGTTGCAGCTTCAGCAATCTATCCATGGAGGATTCAGATTTGAGGGGATGCCTTGAAAACTCTTAATAATTTTCAAAAGCTTCAAGGTGATATAAATTGGTTTAGGCTTATGCTAGGCCTAACCGATGCAGTTCTTACTAATTTATTCCAGATTCTGCAAGGTAATCCTTAATTAGATAGTCCCCAACAATTTGCAGAAGCTGAAGTCTGTCTAGTAGAATGAATTGCCAATGCCTATATGAGATGATTAGAACTAACTTATTCAATTAACTTTATTATCTTCCCATCTCCTCACTCACCTATGGGTGTAATTATGCAAAAGGAGAACATATTTTAGTGGCAATTTTTACCTAATAGACAAAAGATAAAAAACTTATGGAGAAAAAAATCGGTGAAATGATTATCAAAGGTCGGTTGTGGGTTTGACAGCTATCTGCATATGATCCTAGTTCTATTATTGTTCCTTATACAATTAAATCTCTCAGCTATATGCCCTTACTGAAAATTGGCAAATGGCCCTTTCTGATTTTGTGGGACAAGTTCACAGTTCCTATCCTAAAGGGAAAATATCCCAGGTTTTAAAGTGGACCTCATGGATTCTGCCTACAACTGTCAGACATCAGCCACTCCCAAGAGCAAGAACTTTCTTTACAGATGCTAATAAGCTAGGAATGGCTGGATATCTTTCTGATGAGTTACATAAAGTGGTTCAGAATCCTTATCATTCAGTTCAAAAGGCTGAGTTACACGCTACTCTCGTGGTTTTAGCAGATTTCTCTATTCCTCTAAACATCACTACAGATTCTCAGTATGCTGAAAGGGTTGCACAGTCTGTTGAAACAGCTTTTATTCCTGATGATGGTTCTGAATTAAATACAGTATTTCTTCAATTACAACAACTGGTTCATCAAAGATCATTTCCTTTGTATATTACTCACATTCTTGCACAATCTCAGCTGCCTGGACCATTAGTGGCTGGCAATGATACTATTGATAAACTCCTCATTGGCAATGTTGCTGCTGCTACACGGTTCCACCAGACACATCATGTTAAAAGTAAGAGCCTTAAACATCATTTTGCTATTACATTTCAGGCTACTTCTCTCAGGAAGCCAAGTTAGAAAACACTTAAAACAATTGTTTGTTTGACCTGTATATGTGTCTTTACATGATAGGTATATAGACAAAATAGAATTTAGACAACCTTTCTCTTTCTTCAAGAATGTTGTAGAAAGGTGATAAGGGTGACTTCTCTGACTTGTAGGCTATGACTAAAATTGTGAATTTTTCAAGTGATCAGTAAGTTCAAGATAAGACCGGTAGAGGGCCACCAACAGACGTCAAGGCCTGGGCATCCAGGGATACAAAGTCTGACATTTTGCGCTTGTACAAGGTACACTTTGATCTAACTGAACTCCTCAGTCTGGTCTTATCAGGACTTTACTTAATTCACTGAACAATAAGTGCTTCTGGCTCTCCATCTGGATAGCAAAGCAAAGTCTCTGACCAACTATCTCTGAAGGTAATCTCCTGTAAGAGTGTCCAGTTTAATCATTGACTTAGTTTTCCCTCTTTCAAAGAAGCAGAAAGCACCTAATTAAATTTCTTAGTTTTTACCAATATCGTATATACTCCAGTGGATGCAAGAATACACTTAAATTTCCACAGGTCATGAAAAATTGTGGGTCTAGGTAAAAAATCTCAAGGTCAAAGAAACTGTGAACACCACTGAAGAAAACAGTTGATCCTCCAATATGGGGACACTGAAAAAATTCACCAGTAAAGCTAAATCAATGGTAAAACTGGTAACACCCATGATTCTATTTTTGGTGAGGTAAGTGGACAAAACTAGTTATTGAACTTGTAGTATTTCTATACTTATTAGACTTGTAATATTTCTAATTCCATTAATAGAGGAGTCATAAGGGGAGATCCAAATTTAACTAACAGTAAATGAGCCCCTTTGGGTCCCTAGAACCTATATTATGAGAGGGACTCTTAAACCAGAGGGAGAGGAAGATAGATTAAAAATTACACAGTAGAAGTTGATTCTTACTTACTTTGGTAAAGATGAGCATTGTTTTCAGGTAAATTCAGAAGTATGGTTGTCTGATTTATTCTAGTGCTACTTTTTATATCATTGTTTTAAATTGTTTCTGCTTTATTCTTATGGATTTGAGGGAAAATGTTACCAATCAGACATGTGTACCTCTGCCCTACTTATTGCTAAAAGCCTTTATTCATTGGAATACTGAAAACTCTACTTTACTCATTTATCATGCACTATATATATATATATCTGAATAAATGCAAGTATGACTTTTGATTTAACTTTTGAAAGTTTATTTTCATTAAGCAAGGAACCAGTTGTAGTTACCAGTATACCTGTTGAAGAAATGGAAAAAGTAAAGGACTTGTTTTGGTATGTGCCACATATGTGGCTTATGAGAGACAATCGGGTTATCTATAATCAGAGGCAAGAGTTTAACATGCATTGTGAAAACTGTATTTTTACTGTCTGTCTTTAACACCCATCCCTCAGTTGTGGTTCAGCAGAGGACGGTGGGTCTCATTATTGCGAATTGGCACAGGGGTCCTCAGGCTCCTTTTCCTTACAGCCACTGCAACTATAGCCACAGTGGCCCTGTCTCAAAAAAGTCTGAAATGTGCATCATGTAGATGGTTTTTCTAAAGTAACCAAAACTTTCCTGTGCTCATAAAGTCAGCACTGAGCTCTTTAATGAAGGTAGCCTGTAAGGTTCAAGAGTTACAGTTGTGAGCTCCCCCTTCAGAGCCTATGGTATAACCTTGCAGAGGCTGGTAGTCAATGATGGGTAAGAGAGATTCAGGAGATTACCAACCTAAGACACAGCATGGGTTCATGGATACTCATGACTTAATGATGGGTAAGGAGTCACCTTGGCACCTCTTGCCTAAGACAGGCACAGTCATCTTGCACGTAAAGAAGGGAAGAGCAGTAAATCGACTTGTAACCTTCATTAACAAGGCTGTGAAGGTTTTTACTGTACGGACTGAGCTGTTAAAAGAACTAAGAGACTGGTTGGAATCATTGTTGCTGTCACCATCACTGCCACTACTACCGGACTTGCTCTGCATCAACCTCTCCAGAATGTTGATTGAAACTGTTAATGACCTAGTTGAATTGAGACAGACTGTTATAATTTTGGGAGGTCAATTAGACATTGTGAGGGAATAAGTAAAGTTGAAAAGTGATTGGAATTATATGGACATATGTTTCACTTGTGTACTTTATAATGTGACCTACTATGATTGAGCTATACAAAAACAAAAGGGGGATATGTAGGGAAAAATGTAGCCATTTTCCTGGGGCAACCAGTTAAGCAGAACTTCTGAACTCATTATGTAGAACTTCTGAGTCTCCTTATCATCAGGACATTCCCCAGGCTTTGTTAATTTGAATTCATTCCATAATAAAAGGGCTGTTGGAAGACAGGTTGGGGCTTTAGTCCTCTGAGGCTGTTCTCACTGCTGGAACTCATCCCTGAGTGCCTCTGTTTCCTTCTGCGACCCCTGGATATTACATCAGAATTGCATTGACATTTTATATGTATGTATGTATGTGTGTGTGTGTATATATATATATATATATATATATATATAGAGAGAGAGAGAGAGAGAGAGAGAGAGAGAGAGACAAAAACAAGATACTGCAATCCATAGCAGACAATGCATTTAAATGCTCACTTTGAATCTATATAATTGTCTTACATGTTTATATGTTTTTCAATTAGTTTAGTTTTTGGTCTTTATATTTGATAACTTTATACGATTTCATAAGATAAATGAATCTGATACTGGAAAAGTAAAAGTGGGATGGAGGAAGGTAGAAAAGACAAACTGAAATATATATCCATTCCTTATAGTAAATGTAATCATTTTGTACAGCAAATGTGTACTTAAAAGATACATTGTTGCTTTTTAATGTTTTTTAAGTAATTTCAATAATATATAAAAAATTATTTAAAATGAGTATGAATTATCAATATATAATTCAAATTTTAGGGCAAACATTGCAATAGGCAGAAAAGTAACAGATATTCTAAAAACAGATATTGAAAATATATGAAATATGAAAAAAACAAATCAGGCTGAGAAAGAATGGAAAACAAAGATGAAGTACTAAGGAAGAAATATTGATAGAAACAAGTATAGTAATTAATCTAAATATACCCATAGTCATTGTGATGTAAATTATCTAAATACCACAACTGAAAGAGATTGACTGAATCAAAATATAAGAATGAATTTTGTGCTATCTAATAAAAACTTAAACACAAAAAAGATGCATACCTAAATCTAAAGGAAGGAGCCAAGTAATACATTAATCTCATTCAAGCTTGAGTAGATGAGTTTCAAACAAGTTTCAAATCAAATTGTCAGAAATAGTTACTATATATTCAACAAGGGTCAATATTGCTTTAGAAAACAATTATATTTAACATTTATTATGTAACAGCAGAGCATTCAAACATGTTGGCCAAAATCTGACAGATCTGCTGAGGGAAACGAGTATGGTGGATGTACCTCCAACAATGTTCTAACAGAAACAGACAGACACAGCAAAGCAATCAGGAAAGATATAACTGAATTTAATAGCATCACAGAGCAAGTGGGTATAATTGATATTTATAGAACATTTCTTTCATTAGCAGAAAAATATAAATTCTTCCCAAACTCACATAAGACATTCAGCAAGACAGATCATACCCTAGCAAATGTCAAACACAATAAGACAATGTATGTTCTTTCTTGGAGTGTAATGCAATTAACTAGAAATCAATAATAAAATGGTAGATGAAACCTAGAACTTTTAAAGCAATTCAGGATAACAAAAGCAAAAGAGCAGATATGCAAATCCCAGACTTGAAGTTATATTGCAAATCTATTACGATAAAGCAAAACTAAATAACAAACCAAAAACAGTACTGGTACAGAAACAGACACATGGGTCAGCTGAAGAGAAACAACCCTACACAATGTGGCTATCTGAACTTTACACAGGACCCAAACACTCACAGTAGAGGAAAGACAAGTTCTTAGTGAAGCTTAATTGGAACACTGACTGTTCACATGCAAAAGATTGTATATATGGACATATAATGTGTGTATGTGTGTGTGTGTATGTATATATATATATATATATATATAAATTTGCTTTTATATACATATGTATACATACATTATATATATATACACATATATATATAATCAAATTGTAAATTTATTTTAAAATCAATGTATCAAAGATCTAAATTTCAAAACAAAACCACTTAATCTGCTGGAAGATACTATAGGTAAATTCTTGAAAAAGACAAAAACTTTCTGAATGAAAAGGCAAATTGCATGAGAAACAACATCAAGAATCAACAAATGAAAATATATGATAGATATTGTAGAACAGAAAATATTCAAAGGGAGAGATGCAGGGGAAAGTAATGAAGGGGAGGAAAAATTATGATTTTAAAAAGAAAGAAAGCATATGTATATGGAAGGGGGAGGGTTGTAGTATGGGTTAGGTAATGGATAAAGTGAGAATTAACTCATGTTATATACTAGTAAAAATTCCCAATTTTTAGTGTGATAGTGATATGTGTATAAAATGTGCTAATAAAGATTTAAATTAAAAAGAGATTGTACCAAATTAGAAAGCTTCTGCTTTAAAGAAATTAAAAATAATACCATTAACATTTATAAACCCCAAAAGTGAAATATACAGCTATCTAAATCTACATAAATTACACAGTTTTGTGAGAAAATCCACAAAGCTCTGCCAAAAGTAATTTTAAGATACTTCTTGAAAAATATTTACATGGATGAAAAGGGTCCATAGTGTTGTGAGTTCTTCTCATTTTGAATTATAGAATTAATACTATACCAACCAAATCCTAGAAAATCATTTTATAGATATCAAATATTATTCTAAAGTTAATATTTTAAGATAAAAAGCAAAACAGCCTTTTCAGCAAAAACTTAGATATCTATAGCAAAATAATAATAATTGATAATAATAATAGTAATAATAGAGACTTTATATCCTTCCCAAAGCACTAACTCAATATGGACCATAGATTTAACTGTAAAACATAAGTGCATAAAAATAATTTTTATAATCAAGGAGAAAATCTACATAATGGTGGATTCCATGATGAGCTTTTAGAAACATTAAAAATGCATGATTTATGAAAGAAATACTCGATAAGCTCAATTTCAGAAAAATCTAAAACTTCTGCTCTATGATACACACTCTTAAGAAAATGAGAAGACGAGTTACAGATTGGGGAAAATATTTACAAAAAGCATATGTGATAGAAAAATACTATTCAAAATATGGAAAGCACTCATCATTCTCTGTTGGGAGACTTGCAAACCAAATTGGTACCAACACATAACTGCTGGAAAGCGAAAAATCTGGAACAGTGACAAGACCTGCAGTCAAAGCTGTGGTGCAAAGAGACAACATTCATTGCGTATAAAAGCAAATGCTATAGCCACTTTGGAAAACACTTTGGCAGTTCCTTCCAAAGCTAAACATACTCTTTCCATATGATGCAGAAAGCTCAATCCTAGGTATTTACCCAAATGAATGCAAACTTCTGTCCATAGAAAACCTGCACACAAGTGTTTATAACAGCTTTTTTTTTTAATTGTCAAAACTGGGAAACAACCAATATGTCTTTCAGTAGGGAAATGAACAAACAAACCAGACTACGTCCACCCAGCAATAAATGGAAATGAGTTAAACGAGCCATTTAAGGAGGATCCTACAAGGCCTATTGTCACATGAACAAACCTGGCATGAAAAGGCTGCTCACTGTGCAATTCCAAGCCTAAGAGGCTCTGGGAAGGTAAAATTCTGTGGAGTGTGATGAGAAGTGTCCAGGACTTGGCCAGAGTGGTCAATGTGTGAACACGCCAGACACGACACGTTTTTAGGACAGTGAACCTTTGTCTCATGCCTTCCTGGTTGATGCGTGACATTATATTTTGTCAAGACATAAAGTATCTATCCCTGAGTCAAGTCTAAAGTAAATGTGATCTTTCATTGACAATAAAATATAGATGTCAGTTTCACTGTAACAACTGTTCAAATACAGCTATATGAAAAATAAAGCTGTCATCACAAGGAATACCTCTATGAGAGGTGTGAAATTCATCACACTGTATCTCCAATTAATCTGTAACCCTGAAACAGCTTTAAATAAAAAGTTT
The DNA here is from genome assembly GCA_004026965.1 of Petromus typicus. Taxonomy (NCBI): domain Eukaryota; kingdom Metazoa; phylum Chordata; class Mammalia; order Rodentia; family Petromuridae; genus Petromus; species Petromus typicus. Next base: position 42,874 of record PVIR01009485.1, on the reverse strand, counting down.
GCAAACTTACAAACATATCTCTTTCGAAAATAAAAATATCTGCTAACCATGTAAGTATTTTATAATTTAATTACATCACGGGTGAGCTATGGTTTACTTCAGCATTGACAAAAAATGTCTGTAAGACTTGTTATTGTCTTGGTAAAAAAGTCATAGTTTAAATAAAAGCATTTGAACCGGTGTGGCTAACTTGCTTTTTTCATATGAGAAAATGTTTTGAAACTAACCTTTTTATACTTTCTATTTCTAAGTTACTTCATAAATCTCCAGGAAGGAGATTCCAAACAGGTCTGCAGGGACAAGGTGCTTCCAGCCCTGTGAGTTACTTACAATTCAGGATTCATGCCAGACTTTTGCTTTGGAGGAATTTATCAAAACTGAAAATATTTCCTGAAGTTGTAGTAACTGTATAAAGTATGCATTTAGAATTTCAAATTCAGAATCAGAAAGCAGGAAACAAAACAGTGTTTAGAGTAATTTCAAGCATTTCTATAGCAAAATAGTAAATGGATATTTGATGTTACTTCTTGTAGTATTTCTCATGAGTGAAATACTGTATGGAAATCATGAAAGCTACAAATGTATAAGCTATAATTAATCTCACTGTAAGCAGAATTAATATAAGGAATCTTGAAATTATAATCAATATACAATAAAAATGGAAGAGTATTATTTCTTAAGATAAATTCAGAAATAATTGGAAATTTTAAATGTGAGCCATAGGGAATGTGATAAAATTAAATGAAGACAAAAGAGCAATTTCAAAAACTAAAATTATAGAATAAATCAATTTAGCTTACTCAATATACATTTGTTAGGTATGTTATTTGTGTGGATAGAAATGTTAAAATTAAATGCAGCAATAAATTCAGGGAAAGTTGAACTGTATGTTATCTACATACCTAATAGTCAATTTTTAAGATGAAATCAGTTAAGAAAAATGGCAAAAGGATTCTTAGAGAAAACAACAGGACAGGCACTGTCAGGGAGGGACAAGGCATAAGATTCTTACAAATGTTGCCTGAGCAATATGGACACAACAAGGAAGGACTGGAACATCACCACCCAAGTGCATAAGGAAAATGTTTTGAATTAAGTAATATCACATCTTTAGGAAAAATAAATGGATTTTGTTGTTGACTATTTTCCTGTGAATATTTCATCCATGTTTAGGCAAAAATGCTAAAAATAAAAAGTATTTATTGATGCTTTAAAAACGGGATAAATGATGAAGGCTGTATTAGATGAGTATATAACTGATGCTTTATTCATAAAATAAAACATTCACTAAATATCTGGCACTGATATTGAACAACATTTTATTGGGAAAAATATATATATATATGACCATGGAGTGTATGTTTAGTGCTAATGAAAAGGAAATAGTTTGTATCCGCATCAGAATTCACACAGTTAACATTTATTATCTGCACTACTTTCTGTATATAATTTTAAATTATTATACAAAGTTAATGGGATTCATAATTCTGAAAACAGTGGGTTAAATATCTAAACTGACATTTGTATCTAAAACTCGGAAGCCATTTTGCTGAGAGAACATTGTCAAGACCTCACACCTAGAATTTTCTCTTTGTTAAACTTTCAAGGACAGAGTTCAACATCAAAAGTCAGATACTGTTCATAATAGAAGGAATCTAACCCCAAAGGAGGAGACGCATTTGCGCATGTGCACTCAAGTATGATAAATTCTCTGCTCTGGTTGCAATGCAGTTACATTAAATGGCGATAGCAAAGGCAATCACATAGATTTGAAATTCAAATAACTCGTTTTGCCCCAAACTCTGGTTGAAAATAGCATCAAAACAGACATATAAAATAAGAATGAAAACAATCATGATGAAATCCCAAATAAATACAGTACATAGAAAGAGGAAAAGAGTATTTTCTAACCACATGGTGTGCAGAAATATATCATGACTGCACATTGAATCTCTGCTAAATGATCAAAGAAATATTAAATTAAATTATAGAGAGAAAAATATAAAATTATAATGTGAAATAAAGTTAGAAATCTCAGAGGGATGTTTCAATACTTAGATAAGGATAATAAAATTCATAATTCAGTAGTGGCTAAGTAAATGTAGTAATATCTGTATCAAAAAGAGGGAAATATTAAAATTCAAGAAGAAAAGTAGAAAAAGGCAATATATGATAAAGTAAGAAATAAAATACAGTCAGAGGGCAAGGCACACACGTATAGGCAAAATAAAACATTGATATGACTTCCTAAAATAAAATGAAAAATGTCTGAAATCTGTTGAAAACATAAAAGTCGTATGACAAATTCTGAGTCCATTTCCCTTAAAGTCCTCTCCCAATAAAATTGTTCTTTTTGCATAATTGAAAAATCATGAGATTCAATCAAAATGGTTTTCCTAGATTACAAACTGATGTCCCCAAACATCACATTTTTTCTTTTAAGGTTTTTTTGAGACAGGGTCTCTGTGGTTCAGGCTGGCCCTGAGCTCAGCCTCAAACTCACATCACAGCAATCCTCCCGCCTCTGCCTCCCGAGTGCTGTGATTACAGGCGTGAGCCACCACGCCCGGCACTGTGTTATATGGTACTGGCTGCTGCTGGGGTGAGTCTCCACGCCCAGTATTGTTATGTGGTTACCAGGGATCAAACCAGGGTCCTTGAGCTTGTAAGACAGGTGCCGGAACCACTGAGCTATATCCCCAGCCCAAACATCACATTTTTAATGGATGTAGAGGAAGGACTGATAATGTTTTGGGGCCAGGAAATATTCAAAATATGCCTATGATATCAAGCTTATATTCAAACTAATAAGACAATGGAAAAAATGACAGAAGAGTTAAATAGTTTCACAAATATTTTAAATTTAACAATTGAATAATAATAAAACAGACAGAGGAACTACTTAAACAGATCCTTGAAAAAAATCTATCCAAACACCAGTAAGAATGACTAATATCACTAAGTATTATGAAAGTAGACCCTTGAGTTCAGAGGTTGGGAGTGTGTGTGTGTGTGTGTGTGTGTGTGTGTGTGTGTGTGCACGCGTGCATGTGGATACGCATGTGTGTCTATTTCCGTTTTTAACCATTACTAGCCACCTTTATAGTGTGATAGCATTGTCATTGTTTTTAATTCAAATCTTTATTGGTAAATTATGAATACACATTGTTGCATTCAATATTGAGAGTTTGTACCAGAAAATGACATGACTTGATTCTCATTTTTCCCCTTCCTCTACCCACCCTGCAACCTCCCAACTCTTATATACATAAGCTTTGTTTCCTTTTTTTATTACTATCATATTATTTTCCCTCTTTTTTTGTACCTCTACACCCTCTTTCTTCTTAAATATTTTCTATTTCACAATATCAACTATATATGCTGAACTCATTTACACCTTCATTTTTGCATTGTCATTTAAAAAATTACATTATAATTTCTGTTCTCTATAGCATAGAAGTGTTCAATGTACACATTAGTATTCTTCACCTGTGTATCTATATAATAATACCCGGGGGGGAGCAGAAATCTTCTTATATTTCAGTCCATGTCCAGGAGTGTCCTCTACAGTGACAGTCATTAATCTCATTTCTATTGCCAGAGGTTATTCTTAACTATTTTTAATCTTAGCAAAGTGGAAATGAAAATTACGTGTGTTGGTCTGACATCCTTAACATGACTCTGCATCTATGGGATTTATCTATGTTATTGTGTGCATTGTTAATCACTTCATTTGGACAGGTATATAATATTACACAAAACTGGCACAGCACACAGTTCACTTACCTGTTGTGTTATCCACAAGCCACTAGACTTGTTTCCAACTCATCGATCATGAAGCATATATAAAATGTACCAAAAAATCAATTAAAAAAACCCTGATGTGACAGGTATATATTTTAATTATTTTTTAAATTTCAATGGATATAAATGTGTTTCTACTGGCAATATCTTATCAGTTTTTGAAAACTGGTGAATAAAGAAGCTATAAAATAAACAGTAGAAGGATGAAAGTGTTAGTATTCTGGTTTATAAGCAAAATAGAAATGATAGATTAAAAAAGGACATGTTACCACAATAGCATTTTTAAGTTCTCCAAAATAGGTGATTAAAGTATGTTTGACAATTGAATAGAGGTATATAATAATATTTTTTAGATAAATACACTATGTTGGTACATGCACATACATAGAACATATATGTCAGTATTTTAGAACTGATATTCACTCTGCTACAAGTCTAAATTACCATAGGCAACAGAATTGAAGTATTGACAGCAAAGCTTACAGTTTCTGAAATCTACTTAAAGACATTTTCCCAGCAGTCATGGGAACAGAGCTTTCAGCCCCCATTCAGATTCTTTTGAGCAAAACAGTCCAGACTGTTAATATGGGAGTCACACTGCGCCATTTGAATTATGGGTAATTGAGAGATTAGTTCTTGGCTGTGAATTGACAGGGGGCAATGAATCAGGCATTATCTTTCTTTCCATAGGGAAAAGAAAAAGAAAATTTACCAGATGGAGCTCCAGGGAGGCAAACAAGATCTAGGCCACAAGGAGTATATAATATGCTCTCTCAAATTAAAGAAAGACTGATGTTCTTCATGCAGATAAATATCGTGTCCAATGACTTCCACAGTGGTATAGTCATATACCACTTAACTTTACCACTTAACATATACCTCCAAACTTTCTTCACATGCAGTTGTAGATTGTTTAGTACATGCCCAGAACAGACTAAAAGTGAAGAGTCAACCCCTGTGGTCAGGTCCAGCAGGAAGACAGACAAGTGTACTGCACTCCTAGCTCAAGCAGTGAGAGACAAGAGCTAAGCTAGCACAGGATGCCCATAAGGTGGCAGAAATGAAAAGGAAGACAGGAGTGTCTTGGATCTTTTCTACAGTAAGATGGCAGAAGACTGACTCCAAGCTGCCCTGGACCTCCCTTCTTACCACATCCTGCTCTCATCATGGGTTCCCACTTATGCTGACATTGCTCTTTAATAATACTTTGGTCTCACTTCTGAATATTTCCAACTTGCTTCCAGGGTTATGTTTAAGGCAGGGTCTGTTCCGCAAAGCTCTTCGTAAATTAACTTTCACGTAGAGAACAACCTTGAAGTTAGGCTTCAAACCAATATAGCTTCAGAAAGTGAAAGAAGACATAAAAAGAAATCCTGGAAATAGGCCTGAATCTGGGATATTTTGGAGAATTGATGCTACTTGGTCATCTAGTGAATCTACTGCACAGAGAAGACACCATCAGTATATTTTCCTTGCTTCACACATCTCTTCTTTTATGGATGTAACTACACAATAATTTCTGAATTTTTCAATGAAGTTTAGATCTTTATAATTTCTTAATCAGTGAGTATCTTTTTCTCATATTCACTTACCAAATATATTTAATCTTGCAAAATGTAGCCTAAATACTATTTTTATACAATATTTTCTAATGTATGTTAGCAGAAAGTTCACTCCATTTTTATTAGAGATTTAGAACAAGTGAGATTCAACTCAGGGTTTGAGACAGAGTGGATATTCATTATGAGTTTATTGACTGTGTTTTCTATTATTGTTTTATGCTGTGCTTGGTTTCTGGTGCTGGCAGTCTAGTCCAGGACTTCACACATGTACCACCGATCTATAGCCCTGCCTGCTTACATTTCATTTTATAATCATTTTTGCAAATCTTTTTTGCCATCAGCTATATGCTTCTCAAGAGTAGAATCTATCTCAATACATATAAAATATAAAATTGACAATATTGATCACAACACATTAATTTCAACCTATCTACTGAATCAGTGGAAATTTTTTTTTTTTTGCTGTAATGCCTAGTCCATCATAATTTATTACCTACAGAAAGCAAAATGTTTAAAAGTTCTTTCAGATTCCATTCTTGGTAGAACTGCTCTACAAATAATGATCAAGCAAGAAGTGCTATGAGGGACAAATGTTTTTCATAAAGCTACTTACTGATTTTTTTTACTATTTTTTAATCTTTATTGGTACATTACATATATGCATCATGGTTGTACTCCATAATGGGGATTTGTACCAGTATAAGACACCACTTAATTCTCATTTTTTCCCATAGCCCTACCCACCCTACCGCCCCCCATATACATAAAATTTGTTTCCTTACCTTTTTGTTACAATCTCATCATTTTTCCCCCTTCACCCTATTTTACATTGAGCCACTTACTGATTTTTAAACACAAACACTAGAAAGGTGCTCATGATTCTATTTGACAAGCATGATTTATATGCTACTAAAACTGAACATGTGAAATGAGCCCAAAATTAATTAAATATACATGATTGTGGGTATATAGTACACTAATACAAGAGACAAGACCACTCATCCCAATTGCTTACCTTTTTATTTTTTTTTTTATTTTTTATTTTTTTTGGTATCTGGGAACAAACTCACAACCTTGTGCTTCTGAGGCAGGTGCCATGTTACTAAGATAAATCCCTGACACTACATTTTCTCTTCTTAATAAACATAATTTAGTAGCAGCACAGATCTCACCATGTTTACCAAACTCTGTAAGTTAGGAGAATCTTCATTTGCATATTATTTTTGATTAATAATTTTAAGCCTTATATTTTGATCCCTGCAGTAATGACTGAAGACAAGATTAAATATAATGAAAAGAGGAACAGGAAAGTAGGTCAGGAAAATCTGGCACCTAAAGTTTGAAGGAATGTGTATGATTTTTAAACTCAGTTTCTTAAAAATCAACTGAATTGTGATGTGAATCAAAACACTGGAGAAAACGTTTGTATATTATTTAAGAAGGAATAATCCCATGTCCAGGGTCTGCCTGTCTGAATTTCTCAGTAGAGTCTGTAAGAGAAGAAACTTCAGGAGGCAGCAGTGTGCCCGTCAGAGTGCACTCAGCTCACAGCTGCGTATTGCTGAGCTCAATGGTAGAACAGGTGTTATTGCTGGCTGAAGAACAGAGCCGAGCTTGGAGGATTTACCTCCTCATGGTCATTGTTCTTGCTGATTTTTCTTTTCGGCGCTTTTGAATGAAAGGTACTTTATGAGGTCATACCTATTTTCCCTATGAGTGTCCAAGAGAAAAAGACTTTGGAGTGAATACGTTTCACAGTTCCAACTACTCCACCTCTTAGTCTGGGCACTATGCCTTGTGCTTATTGTGAAGTAATTTGCATATTGGGATTTTTCCATGGAGGATTCAAAACTTTCTGTGGCATCATTTTCATCATCTGTAATATTAACTTATTATATCTTCCATGGTGTTCATTTTTATCCTCTTAAATCTCTAACGTTGCATAATACAATCTACTTTGTTTTATGATACACTATTCAAGTAAAAGAAAAGTCCATAAAAGTCCATACAGTGGACGTGTTGACTCACACCTGTAATCACGGCACTTGGGAGGCTGAGATGGAAGTTCACCATGAGTTTGAGGCCAGCTTGGGCTAAGTAGTGAGTTCAAGGCCATCCTGAACTACAAATTGAGACCCTATCTTAATAAATAAACAAACATATATACAGAATTTTAAGAATGAGACTGTTTACGTAACATGAATTTAAAAATCATTCAACACATAATTTATATTTGTTTTCAGAGCAACATTGACACTATTGCTTTTCATATCTACAGAGGACAACGATTGTTGCATGACACTGCATGTTGACTGTGACACAGCCCTGTCAGCCCTTGCCCTATGACCTCTACAGTCCTACCCTTGGAGCTTGCAGCCTAGGAATTGTACATGATACACATAAAAGAAGATTTTTTAAATTTTTCTTTTTAAAGAACTTGCTTTAACATCCATATTACATAGCAACTATTATTAGGGTTTAAAAATAAAGGTATCATACCTTTTTGCTCTCAACTAATCACCGTCTAGAGGACAGACAAGTTCACCAGCACTTATAACACAAGATAAATTACAAGTGCTCAGGAGCAGTCACAACCAAATGCAGAGTTGCAGGAGATCATTTGTATTTGGAGAGATTATAAGAGTCTGTAGAAGAGACACTTGAAATCGTCTTCCAATTATCATCTCTGTTTGACATGGTGTAAAAGAAGGAGTGATGCAAGTCTTTTGAGACTGATGAAATAGCTTAAGAAAAAATGTGACATTAGAAATAACAAGCATTTTTAAAACATAGTAAGCTGTTTGAAACATGGATCTCCACATACATGTCCAACCCACTATATTCCCTTCACTGGGAAGACTGCTTTGTCATTTAACATGGGCAGCTCTAATAAGTAGTTTTATATTCTCCCGATGTTTCAGGCTCCTTGGTACCCACTAGGAATCTTAACAAAAGTGATCAGTTTTCATAGAATTGAGTACTCAATTATCTTTGACTTATCACATTTTTATAAAAATTGTACCATCATAATTTAAACAATCATATCACAAAGAAGATTGGCAAGGAGGAAAACCAACACAAAGGAGAAAGGGAGTCTGAGAAGCCAAGGAGATATGACTCTGCAGATTCATCTAAAGAAGAAGGAGCTGTCACTGTGCCCGGTATGAAGAAACCACACAAGGTCAGAATCTCCTCCCAATGGCATCAAGATGCCAGTCATCACAGCTGTGCCTGGGAATTCCCCAAGGTAATGAAAACATCACAAGACCTTATGGGAAGCAACACTCAGCTGTCTCACAGGCCAGGAACAGTGCAAGCCCGGTACCTTCTGGAAGAACCAAACCTCAGGATAAACAGAGCCAACAGGCAAAAACCATGCCTCAGGTGGGTGTGACTCACTCCTGACTAAACACTGCCCTGCCTGAGCCTAAAGATGTCACAGTGGTGTTCTATAAGGACTGAACTCTTTCTAATAGCTTTCTCCACCAGACGAGGCCAGTATGAGCTACATTATCCTGGAAAAAGAAATATAATTCAGTTTCTGATCACCCCTAAACAACAACTTAGGAGAAAAAATGTAATACAATCTACAATTGAGGTAAAAGACCAATCAAAACTGATTTAGAACTGACTCATGTTTAGAATCAACACATTAACATGACAAAATTATAACTAGTCCCATATACTCCATGTATTAAATGGAGGTATGGAAAACATTAGAAAAGCCACAAATCCAACACACAAATGCATGCATTCTTAACATCTACACAAGAATGAATTCCTAACATCTATACAAGAGTAAAAAATCATGAACTTGACATAGCAACAGAAATAACTCCAAAATAGTTATTTTTGTAAAACAGCTCAGGGCTGGGGTTTTAGCCCAAGTGGTACTGCCCCACAGATAACAGTACCATTGCACACTGAACACAAGGAACATGAAAAAATGACACCAAAGTATATCACAGTTTAAAACTGGTCAAAATGAGTGATAAAAAAGAAAAAATGGTATATAGGGAAAAGAGCCAAGGTTTTCAGGCTTAGAAAATAAAGATAAAAGTATCATCTAAAGGAAAAAACATGCAGAGCAACCAGGTTGGAATTCGAATGTTGATTTCATTTTTAATGAATAATTCTAGCTCTGAAGAGACTTAGAAAGAATCACTCTGTGATCTAGTGTTAACAATACCAGGGCATATTTGGGTTCTAAATTAGAGAAACCAACGTCGAAACACAACATAAGGAAAATTTTAAAAATACATAAAATTTAAGTCCTTATGAAGCACTAAAGAAAATTTCACCAATAAATTTTTAAAAACATAATAGTAAGGAAGGGAAAGAACAAATTTAATGGTAAAAAAATGGAAATAAAGTTTATGTATACAGAGGAGGAAAAGTGGGTAGGGTAGGGAAAGGGGATGGAAAATATAAGAATCAAGATATATATGTACAGAAACAATTTTTTTTGAGGCAGGTCTCACTTTGTAGTTCAGGCTGCCCTGTGCTCAGCCTTGACTCACAGTAATCTTCCTGCATCTGCCTCCCGAGTGCTGAGATTACCGGTGTGAGCCCTGACGCCTGGCACTGTATGTATGTGGTACTGATTGGTGGCAGGCAGGAGTCTCTATGCCCAGTATTGTATGTTGTTACAAGGGATCAAATCTTGGTCCTCAAGCTTGCAAGACAGGTGCCGGGACCACTGAGCCAAATCCCCAGCCCAGATACAAATTCTTAATTCTTAATGAGGAATGTGATCACAATGTATACCTAAAATGTACCAATAAATTCAATAGGAAAAAAAAAAGTAGTTAGCTAGTTAATCCCTGCCCTTGAAAATAGGACCTAGCTAGAAAATAATCAGTTTTTAAACTAAAAATCAAAAATGCACAATCGACCATACTTTCCTTACTGTCATGACTGCTCTGGCTCGGTGGCTGCTCTGTATGGTAGGGAAGGTAAGGAAAATTTGATTAGGGTGGACATTTTTTACCTCTTGTTTACAAGTCGACTATTTTCTACCTAGATGCTATTTTGGGGAAAACACTATACAGAAAAATAAAGGTTATTTTGCCTCTAACAAACTAGTGTTGAAGTTAGTAAGGTAGAAATGAGAAAGTTTAGGTTTACTTTTAAATACTTCATAAAATAATCACACTGAGTTGAAAGAAAATATTGATAAATATTAGTTCATTCTACTATTTTATCTGGATATTTTTCCATATCCATTTTTCCATAAAATAAATTTTAAAACAACTATAAGGATATATTTTCAAAAACCACTTTTTCCTGACTGTTCTGTACTACTTTGACATCATGAAACAAATTCAAAGTGTATGATCACACAGTTTCAATATATCACCTTACATGTCTTACATGTCTACTTAAATAGCCAGTGACCAATAAATGAAATATCTTCTGTAAATGAAAACTTCCTATAAACAACTATTATAACAATGAATGTAGAGATTGAAAATAGGATATTGCAGGTGAAGTAAAAAAGCAAGTTTTAAATTTTCATGTGCTTCTTCACTATTCTAAAATGATTCTCTTCATGTAGGAAAATCTTGTCAAAGAAATGAATTTTCCTGCAATCAAAACCGGCCTGTACCTGAGGCTGTCTGCTATAGGGAATGTATCAATTAAGAACCTTTCAGCAGAAATAATAAAACTAGACTGCATGTTTAGACACTGATTTCTAGATGCATTTACTTGTCCCAGTGGACAGGGTAAGCCCTTCCAAAATGTTTGTTCCTGTAATTTCTTTCTTTCTTTTTTTTTTTTTTTTTTTTTTTTTTTTTTTTTTTTTTTTTTTTTTTTAGGAATTTTGAGAATGGGTCTCACTTTGTAGTTCAGGCTGGCCCTGAGCTCAGCCTCAAACTCACATCACAGCAATCCTCCTGCCTCTGCCTCCAGAGTGCTGGGATGACAGGCGTGAGCCACCATGCCCGGCACTGTGGTATGTGGTACTGGTTGCTACTGGAGTGAATCTCCACTCCCAGTATTGTTATATGGTTACCGGGAATCGAACCCGAGTCCCTGAGCTTGCAAGACAGGCGCCGGAACCACTGAGCTAAATCCCCGGCCCTGTTCCTGCAATTTCTGACTAAACAGTTTCTCACAGGTGTGTACCCACTAATCATTGCTGTTAGAATCCATTTTGATAAACATCCAATAAACTGTGTTTGTTATGTCAGTTTAGAGAACTATTTTGAAAACTGACAACATAATTTCTATCTTATTGCAACTTAGACATCAGCATATTTTAAAATAAATTTGTAAGCTCTATACATTCTTTCCTCAGCACTGGGAAATAGTTGTGCATAAGCAACATATCCCAGGAGGCTGTATATATGGAGAGAGCCGTTGAACATGATGCAGCGTCATTTACTTCAAAGGATATTTCTTACTTACATTAGTCTATGATTAGCTGAGAAAGCTGAAAAACTGAGGAAATACTTGAACATTTTGCCACTATTTAACCCTGCAGATCCAGAAGCAGTGGCAAACTGAAATGCTCACATATACATGTGTAGACACAATCAAAAGTACAGAAGTCATTTTTTGAGTTTGAAAAGCATTAAAAAGAAAAGATGTGGAAGATAACATGCTCAGTGTAAAAGAAATTGAATTCAGGTGCATAAAGAAGGAAGACAATCTATTGAATGTCAGTGATGGGAAGTAAATAAAAGAATGATAGGATATCACATAATAAATTTCATTTTTCTTTTTATGATGATGCAAGGGGAGACTTGCCTTCATAGCACAGCAAGATCGTACATGCAGAGAGAATAAGGAACCAAATGTGGATTAGATTATACAAAGGTGAAATAAACTATCCTGTGTGTAAGCTCTAGAAATGTAGTGAATAGGGGGCACAGCTGCAGCAGAAGCCAGAGGACAGTCTAAAAGAGAGAAAATGGAATCTCGTTAGAGATCACGTGCACAGTGACATGACAGCTGGCAAATGCATAAAGTCCTGTCCATTTTGGGTAATGGAATCAGTGAATGTGAACTAAATGTCACTGGGTCAATACAGATTAAATGACAAACAGGAGTAGAAATGAATCTAATGACATGTAGAAATGATATAGCCCAAGAAAATCATAAGCATGACAAATAAAAAAGTGTTTACTATATTTTATTTTTTCATATGCCCCACTACATTTTGCATGTATACTTTCATAAAACATTTGCTTCAAAGTTGTTTTTAACAATGTAAAGCTTGAAAAATCTATAAGAATGTACTGATATAAAATTTTACTGGACCACAAATTATATACAAGCAATTATTTGCAGAAAAATAGGACTTAAAATCTTATCAGTGTATCTCATTTTGAACTGTTGTGGGAATCCAAGAAAGAACACACAAAGATATGGAATCGGGGTAAAACAAGAAAATGGAATTTTAATTAAAGGATGCTTATAAGCAGGTTGAACTGCACAGAAAAGCAGTGCTCAGCATTTGGCTCCTTACTCCACCTACACTCTTCATTGTATAGTTGTAAATTCATTCTTTGGTGCTCTGGTTTGATCTCGCAAGCTTTCCTAATCATAAGGTCAGGCAGGGAGTAGATTTTTGCTAAAGGCTTAAGGTTGGAATGTCATTTACAAGAGCAAGCAATCATCACAAACCAATAGCTATCGACTTCAGAGCACAGGGAGATAGCCCAAGGAAAGAGCTCATTACTCATTACTTCCCATTTCTCTGTCATAGGCTTACTTCCAACTTTGTCTTATATTAATTTTGAAAAATACATTAATAATAGTCACTATATTATGCATTGTGAAAATGTCTACAGCTTATGCTTCCATTCTAACTGAAACTTTGTAGCATGTAATTAACATTTTTTCCCTATGAAATCCCTCTCCAAACTTTTATTCTCTACTGCTAAAAGTTTACTAATGTCACATATAAGACGTATCATACAGTATTTGACTTCTTCCTGTATTTGGCTCATTCCATTTAAAGTAATTTCCTCTGGATTTAAGAGTATTCCATTCAGCCATATTGACTAACATGAATAATGCTTTTGTGCCCAGGGGGTCCAGGTCTCTCTTCAACACACTGAATTCATTATTTTAAATATATACCTTGTAGAGAGATTGCTAGATCTTATGTTAATTCTATTTTCTTTGCAGTGTTTCCCAAAATAGCTGAACTAATTTACATTCCCATCAAATGTATTACAGTTCTCTTTTCTCCCTGTTCTTACCAACACTACTTATATTTAATGTATTGAATAATAGTCATTCAAACAGGTATGAAGTGATCTCATGATCTTAATTATGGTTCCTCTAATTATGAACAATTTGAGCATTTGTTCATATATATGCTGATATATTGTGATCATTTGCTTATTGTTTAATGGGGTTGTCTCGTTGTTATGAAGTTAAGTTCTTGACATATTTTGTTAGGCCTTTATTAGATACATGATAGGTATATATTTTCTCCCAGTTTGTAAGCTGTCTCTTCCCTCTTCTGATCATTTCTTTTGCTGGGCCCAAGTGCTGTAGTTTTCACGCCATCTTCCATACCTCTTTTTGCTTAAGGAGGGGTCCCTTCCAAAGGTCCATCCCCTCAGCTAATGTGGAGTTCTTCCCCTAGGTTCCCATCAAGGAGATGGGCAGTAACAACTCTCACTGAATTTTTTTTTTTTTTTTTTTAGGTTTTTTGAGACAGGGTCTCGCTTTGTAGTTCAGGCTGGCCCTAAGCTCAGCCTCAAACTCACATCACAATCCTCCTGCCTCTGCCTCCCGAGTGCTGGGATGACAGGCATGAGCCACCACGCCCGGCACTGTGGTATGTGGTACTGGTTGCTGCTGGGTGTGGGTCTCCACACCCAGTATTGTTATGTGGTTACCGGGGAATCGAACCCGGGTCCTTGTGCTTGCAAGACAGGCACTGGAACCACTGAGCTAACTCCCCGGCCCCTCTCACTGAAATTTTTAACCCATTTTGAATTTATTCTTTTTCAGTTGATAGGTCAATTTATTTCTTCTTGTTTGTTGCTGGTTTTCCCAGCAGCATTTATAGGAGAAACCATTCTTTTACTCTCTCTCTCTCTCTGAGTTCTATTTCTCTGAAGAATGATAGTAAAATCAGATAAGGATTACATTGCATTGAGCATTTTAACAATGTGTTTCCCATTAATGCATGTGGGATATCTTTGGAGTGAGCATGACTTTTGAAAGATGAATTTGAAGAATTTGTAGGTAAATGGATACAATTTTAGAATATAATGTTGAGTGAAGTGAGTTAGATATTAAAGTGAATATTGCATGATTCATTTATATGAGAATATGCATGTATGCATATATAATATATATTATATTATACATATTATTGTATATAATATACATTATATTATATATAATAATATATAATATGATATATATGTATTATATATATATATAAAATAGGTAGCTGAGTTAAAGATTGTTTAGTCCTTTAGTTAAAGCTAGGTCCTCAGGGGAGTTCCGACATAGATAAAACAGCAGCGGTGTTGCTGGAGACACACAGGTTGGAAACCAGGCCTCAAAAAAAAGAAGGCCAAGGGCCAGGGATTTAGCTCAGTGATTCTGATGCCTATCTTGCAAGCTCAAGGGCCCCTGGTTCATCCCCGTTAACCACATACAATACTGGGTGTGGAGACTCACACCCAGCAACAGTCAGTACCACATATCACAGTGCCAGATGTGGTGGTTCACACCTGTAATTTGAGCACTCAGTAGGCAGAGACAGGAGGTTTGCTATGATGTGAGCACCTGTAATTTGAGCACTCAGGAGGCAGAGACAGGAGGTTTGCTATGCTGTGAGTTTGAGGCTGAGCTCAGGGCCAGCCTGAACTACAAAGCTGAACTTGTCTCAAAAAAAAAAAAAAAAAAGGTCAGATCTTGCACACATCCTCAAAGGACAAACACGGGGCCTAATACAGTCTAGACAGACATCAGCCCCCCCAGTGGGTGACCAGAGACCTCTAGACCCACCGCATCCTAGGAGAACCTCTGTTCTTTTCATCCACACTTGCTGCAGGCCTTGTTCCCAATAGGACCGTTGTATCACCTAAATGACCACTTGTAATTTGATTGAATGACTGTGGCTCACATTGTGCCTACGTGGGTTTCATTCTGTAAAACTTCCCTATAAACTGGGCTCCCTTTGCCCCTCAGGAGGTTTCCTATCAATAAATATCTTCTTATTTACTTCCATTGTTCTGAGAACTCATTCTTTGATTTTGAGAGAACAAGAGTTTGGCATGTCAGACAGCTAACTGCATGGGAGATCTGGTATTTCATATTTTACTTCTATTATTTCATGTATCAGATAAATATTTTAAGTCAGGTTACCTATTTATAATATCTTGAGACATTTGCCAACAATCTACTTTTTATAGATACAACATGAGAAAAATTTCCAGAAAGATGAACAGGAACTAAAAAGTTTTTAATTTTTAAAATTTTTTTTACACTATCATTTAAATCACAAGTTTTCTCACTCAACTAACTTTGGAATCAACCCTGAACTGTTTTATTTCTGCATTTTTCAGTTAAGAATGCTGTAGCCACATTGAACTCAATGTTGACTGGGTATCATTTCCATTGTTGCCCAGTTAGATTATTATCTCCTTGCTGGCCAGAGATGTGGCTCAGTCATGCCACTGATGGCCTGGAAAATGCAAGGTCGTAAAATCTCCTGTACCACCAAAATAAAAGGGGGAAAAAGATTATTATCTAATTTACAGAAAGAGAAAAAATTAACTCCTCATAGAATATGTTCTTAAAGTATCATGGAGAATCCATCCCTTCAGTTCTCGTCATGAGTGAGACCATCATGGCAGCCTCGAGGGTACAATGCAGAGATAATATACAAATATTAGACGCATGAAGGCGTAAAATCGCAATTCAAACCCAGTACTTGGTAAACCTCGCAACCTGCTAAACTGAACACGTTACTCTTGAGTGCAGTTAAAAGCATAGAAAGTGCATTTCCGTGTATTTTCTGCAGAATATTAAAAAATAAACTCAAGATAAACAATTTTTGAATTCCTACATACTTTTCAAAATGTCTCCATTGTGGGGTTCATTAGAAGTAGATTTCTCAAAAGCCACCGAGTTTAATGTAGTTAGTATGCTGTAAGATTGGGAAAAAGATTTTTAAAATTTCAAGGTACATGAGCCAGGATTATTTGAGCTTCCAATCACTTTATACATATCAAAAAGATCGATTTGAAAAGCGATTCAATTCTATATAAAAAGGTTTCTTTTCATTCTAGGCAAACAGCCTATTCACTGTGAGAACCTCAAGACCCCTGTTATTAAAAGGTTAATTTAGCTTTCAGTCAAACACCCCCCCCCATCAAAATGGGATTATAAAAGCACTTTGGCCCTCCACTTCAAATGTGAAGTTGGAGGTTTCCGAGCGTACATATTGCTGTTTACAAAGGAGCATAACCTTTGCTAAAGTGGCTCACCTCATTCTTTCGTGAAACCCTAGGTAATGAATGCTGAGGGAGGAATCCAATTACCAAGGCAGGCTGCAGCTACAACTGTGCTACAGGAGCAGGGCCTGTGAGGAAAGCAGAAATGTACCTACTCAGTAACGAAACTCAGAGAAATCTGTTTACAGAAACTAATCTCTGAGGGAGTAATTTTGAGTTCTTGGGAAACTTCACTTAGGAAATAATGACACGTTATTTAAGTAAATAATGAGTAAGAAGTCAGAACATATTGTTGGCTTGTCTTTAAGTAGCAGAAGTTGAAATAAACCTTTCTGGACATCATTTGCTTTTCTTATCTAAAGGCGATCAGCAGAACTTCAGAGATGGCAGATTATTATGAGTCTAGAATAAAATTATTATCCTATTGATAATGTATTGTGTATTATTCATACACATTCACACGTACTATTGTCATATGAGAAACATGCATTTTATATATGTGTGTGTGTGTGTGGGGGGTATCCTTTCAGCACTAACTATTGAAACAATAGAGTGAATCTTACCAATCTAAAGGCACTTTAACAGCTCCACAGAATTTCTGTTGGAAAATCCTTACTAAATACAACTCTGTTGTTTAAGACTTGGACTTGCACTCTTGGGGCTGCATTTAGAATGCATTTCTGTAAT
This sequence comes from Petromus typicus, assembly GCA_004026965.1. Classification (NCBI taxonomy): domain Eukaryota; kingdom Metazoa; phylum Chordata; class Mammalia; order Rodentia; family Petromuridae; genus Petromus; species Petromus typicus. Next base: position 25,383 of record PVIR01009485.1, on the reverse strand, counting down.
TGTCCTTAGAAGTGGAAAATCTTATTCTTTGAAATTGAAATTTTACAATGCTCCAAGGAACCCAGAGACCATTTTAATTAAAACTAGAGAATCTGTTGTATTAGTTTGAAATAAAACCAAAACTGCAGAAAGTTTTGAGCAGGGTTGAGTCCCAGGTATAAATAATCTTCTTCACTGGATGACTCATGCAAAGAGTAACCTGGGTTGGGAGGGGCAAGCTCAGGTCCAGCTGACAGGCAGACAAATGCATGCTGCTGGTTTGCCTGTTACTTATTGAGACTTCACTGACCCACATTCAGTTTAAGGTGAGAGCAGATGCCATCGCACATGTAAACACTGCTTTATTTTTCAGTATCACTATAATGAAATTAAAAAGTAAAAATGCTTTTCATATGGTTTCAATTTTGTCAGTATTTTTAAATCCTGAAAAACAAATAAGGATCATGGGAAGTAAATTTATATGTGCAAGACGTTAAAGTGAAAACTATATTGTGAGATGAAGTATTGAAATGCTTTGCCACTAAGTATTTAAAACATTTAGAAAAAGGTTAATCAAAGGTAATTAGGGATATATTTGCCCTAACTATCCAATTCCTTTTTCTGGAGTCTGTGTTAGTCTTCTTTAAAATGCATTATGAAGGCCAGGGATTTAGTTCAGTGGTTCCAGTGCCTGCCTTGCAAGGGCAGGTTCCAAGTTCAATCCAGGTAATCACATACAACAATGTCAGGCATAGTGACTCACACCCACATACTACAGTACCAAGCCTAGTGGCTCATGCTTGTACTATCAGCACTCAAGAGGCAGAGAAAGGAGAATTGCTAAGTTTGAGGCTGAGTTCAGGACCAGGCAGAAATACAAAGTGAGACGCTGTCTCAAAAAAAGAAAAAAAAAAGTGCATATAAAGCCACGATTAAGAAGTAGTGCACTCCTTTCAGCCGTAAATGTTATCTGCCACTTGAATAGTTTTTGGAGGTGTTATTATCCAAAAAGACAAAATCAGTTCACAAATTGTGTGAGTGAACACAACTTGCATGTCAAAATCCCACTTAGCCAGTAACAGATGTTGTCAAGGCTACGGAGAAAAAGGAACACTTCTCCACTGTTGGTGGGAGTGTAGACTCATACAACCTCTCTGGGATTGTGTGGAAATTCCTCAAAAAGCTAGAATTGGAGACCCCATTTGACCTGGCCATCACTCTGCTAGGTATATACTCAAAAGAATTAAAAGATTCTTATCACAGAGACATATGTGCACCCATGTTTATAGCAGCTCAGTTTGTGATTGCTAAATGTTGGAAACAACCAAAACATACATCAACAGGAAACTGGATAAAGAAGATGTGGTTCTTTTACAGAATGGGGTATTATTCTGCCATTAAAAATGATAAGACTGAGTCATTCATACTCAAATAGATGTACCTTTAGGACATCCTCATAAGTGAAATAAATAGGTCACACATATGTAAATATCATATCTTTTCTCTGGTATGATAAAATGAAGATGTGAAAGAGTTTTAGTATATAATATTTAAAAGGAAAGAGAGTGTAGGGGTAAATACTGAGGAGGAAAATAATGTGATAGTAATAAAAAAAGGAAAAAATGCTTATGTATATAGAGAGTGAGGGATTTATAGGGTGGGTGGGGAAAGGGGGAAAATGAGAATCAAATCATGTCATATTCTGGTACAAACTCTCAGTGTTGAATGCGATAATGATGTGCATTCATAATGTACCAATAAAGATTTGAATACAAAAAAGCAAAAAAATAAAAATAAAAATCCCGCTTATCCAGTTGAAATTTGAACACCGTATAGTAAGATCTGATGTCAAATTTTCTGAGTAATAGCTTTGCATCAAACTACTTAGGCAAGAGAAATAAAACCACTGGACTGTATTTTCTTGCAATAATCAGTACATTTTTATATAATAAGGTTTTTTTTAACTCTCAAGAGGGAAATAGATATGGCTTATTTGATATTTACTTAAAAATAAGACACAAATAAATATGCTGTTCTTTTTTTTCCCAAAAATATTGCCAGTTATGATTTAGAAAATAATATAGACTGAACAGTTTGAAAATTCCTCAAAAAGCTAGGGTTGGAGGTCCCATTTGACCCCGACATCACTCTGCTAGGTATATACACACAAGAATTAAAAGATTCATATCACAATGACATATGTGCACCTATGTTATAGCAGCTCAGTTTGTAATTGCTTAATCTTGGAAACAACCCAAATGTCCATCAACTGGAGGCTGGATAAAAAAGTTGTGGTTCTTCTACACAATGAAGTATTACTTTGCCATAAAAAATGATGAGTTTTAATCATTTATATTAAATGAACGTACCTTGAGGACATTCTCATACGTGAAATAAATAGGTCACAGATGGGTAAATATTGTATCTTTTCTCTGGTATGAAAAAATAAAGATGTAAATGAGTTCTAGAATGTATGTTATATATTGTGAAATAGAAAATACTTAAAGCTTAATGGAGTAAAGGGGGAAAATAATGAGATTACAACAAAAAGAAAGCAAGCAAAGTTTAGGTATATAGGGGGTGGGAGTGGTACTTGGGTAGGGCTAAGTGAAAAAGTGAGAGTTAAGTTGTGTCATCTACTTGTACAAATTCTCATTGTTGAATGCAATCATGATGTGTATATGTAATGTACCAATAAAGATTTCAATTTTTAAAAAGGGAAAATAATATAGAAGTTTCAAAAAATTTAATCTACATGCAATTTCACATATATGACAATAATCGAAAGATTGAGGTTTTTTTTTTAATCTTGTGAACTTTAAGCCTGATAAAACTCAGTAAATGATCACTAATGCTATCAGATGTCTTTAGAAAAAGAAATGCTTTTTAATGCTTCTAGTACCAGCTTTTTCCAGATGACTATAAATGCCAAGAACTGAAGATACATTTTCTTTCTCATAAAAGCTATTCAAGGTCTTTGATGTAGAGTTCAAATCCACCGCTTTCAAGTAATAATAGGAAAAACTCTGGTTTCTGAAAAGAAGCATGTTTTTAAAAAGTGAACCACTATTTATGAGGTTATTTTGCTCTTTAAAATGTTTTCCAGGAAAATCAGAACAGTGAGTTAGTAAGAACAAGGCAATCTAATAATGTTTATAAATTAGCAGCCATTTATTAGAATATAACTTTATGGACAGTTACAAAATGATAGTAACTTTTTAGTCTAGCATTTAACACTATGTAAATAAGTACATATAATGTGAACTATTAGAGAAAAGTATATTACATGAATATTGCTGTGCTCTATGTACCCTAACTCCATAAACTTAGAAAACATTAACTCTTAGAACAGAATGAATATGGAATTGGTAACTTGATCTTAACTGCCTTCTCCATTAGCAGACTAACTGAATTTGTTACATACACAGAGATAGATGGATGGATAGGGAGATAGAACTTTTCATTCTTATATATCTTCACACAATTTTAATTATTTTTTTGGTGATTTTTTTTTTCTGTTGAGATAGGGTCTCACATTGTAGTTCAGAATGATCCTGAACTCAGCCTCAAACTAAGCAATTCTCCTGTCTCTGCCTCCCAAGTGTTAACAATACAGACGTGAGCCACCAGGCCTGGCATTGAAGTATGTGGTACTGATTATTGGTGGATGAGTCACCACATCCAATATGTGGTATGTGGTCACCAATAATCAAACCTGGGCCCTTGTGCTTGAAAAGCAGATACCAGAGCCACTGAACTAAATCCCTGGCCACCAATTTAAATTATTAATTATTTTATTTTACTGAAGATTGAACTCAGAGTCCTCAGACTGAGTTTTCATTTTTTACTTTAAGATAAGGAAAGGTGATGAAAAATAATTGAAGTGTGGTGTGTGTGTGTGTACCAACTCCCCACAAGAAATGTAAGCACTATGTAACATAATAGTGCACTGAAAAAATTAAAACTAGATAAGAAGCTATTGTCTGCAAAAAAATAATATGGATAGAATAAGGTTCTTACAGAGAGTGGAGCATAAAATAGATAGAAATGGTAACAAATATTTCAAAATTAACTAAAATAAAATGAACATGATGAAAAATACAATAAAGACATAAATGAGAATTTATAAAGTATAGATTATAAAACACTAGAAATGCTTAGAGATAATATATTTCTCTCATAAACAAAAACTAAGAAAAATAAATAAACCCAACAAAGTCCTTGGATATAAAAGAAGACGGAAGGGCAAAATCATTTTAAAATAAAAAGAAATAATGAAAGTAAAAATATAATGCAATGCTATTACATATACAAAAGGCCATCTGTAACACTTTAAAATGATGTGTAATCACAGTTGTTTATGTTGAAGCATAATTAAGTGCCTCATACACCTTGGTGGATTCAATCACTTTGGAAAATTTTCAGGACCTGAAACATGTTATATTCCTATCCCAAGACCTTTCAATTTAATTTCTAGAGAGGTATGCTAAGGAATCTATACATATATTCACCATTATAGAGCTATTTATAAAAAAGTCAAGCCCTTCAAAGAACTCAAAACTTGATAAACAATATAATACATAATTAAATCATGGGCTATTCTTTCAACAGAATAACATATGTAAAAGATTAATAAAGAGCAAATAAATGCAACATGGGTAATCTCACACACATGAAGTTGACTGAGAGCAAACACAAAAGAACATGCATTCTGAGTATCTCTTATTAACATCACAAGCAGGTATGGCTTTGAAATAGGTTTTGTTTCTGTGTCACTATGATTGAACTGTTGTGAGTGGCTACTGGGATTATAAAATCTATTTTATAGTCTAGATACTTGAGTATGTTCAACTTATTGAGTTGTAAAATGTATAATGGTTAACTGTAAAATTAAACATTTTAAATGAAATTTAAATGCATTGAAAATAAAGTGACAAATATTGAAGATAGGCAAAAAGATCTACACATAAGTTATGGAAACCAAAGCAATGAACAAATTCATGCATGCATACATAGACAAAATGTACATTGAGGAATTTCTATTAATTTTAAAAATAAAATAACTCAAAACTGCATTTTAAAATAACATCAACTGGGCAAAACCAAATCCCAATGACCCACAATACATTCTATTAAAAACACTAGACTTCATTGAAAAAGAAAGTTAAAAATCCTTTTATCTTTCAAGCAATGTTGGGGCAGGTCAATAAGAGAATGAAAATAAGAAAGCGCTTAAAATTTATTTTCAATTGCTGTGCTCAGTACCAAAAGGAAATGAAATAATGTGTTCACAATACTCATGAAAAGAAAATGTGAGCTAAAAAATTACTTATAAAGTACAAAGGTCATGACCGGCTGCTATGGCTATGTAAAAAATGAGTAAAATATTCCTTCAAGTCTCTCTTGAGGAATCAAGCTGAGAATATATTCCATATCAGCAAAAAAGCAGATGGGAACATAAGAGATGCTGGTCAGCAGGATTTTTTTTTTTCTGCTGGTGGATCACAATTTAATAATGGTTAGAAAGTTATGCTGTGAAATAGCCATATTTTGAGACAACTAAATATATGTTAAAATTTAAAACGACAGGATACTATAAAGTAACCTTTTTCTTCTTTTTAATTATATTTTTGCTCTAAGATAAATACTGTCAAGTACTGGGATTTGACCATTTCCCTCTTTCTATTTGCATTTGAAATATATATTTTACTTTAATCTTTTTAATTTCTAACATTGAAAAGTAAGTCAAATTTGTTGTGGAGAAAATCAATTGATAATATGTGCACCATTATACTTAACCCAATTAATTCAAAAGGAGCCTTAATTTCATGGTGGAGACTGACGCTGTGGCGGTTTTAAAGGAGACACACAATGTATCTGTTTTGGCATAATTGTAGTGTGTCCCACAAAATCTCACTGTATGGAACAGAATTTGAGGAAAACAGCTTAGGCATTTTAAATATTAATTTTCAAAGTATAAAAATAGAAAAACATCCAGCAGACATTTGATTTTTGGATCTGTGACTCTTGATTCTAAGCTAACTATATTTGCATTGTCCAATGTTAAGTGCAGCATGTTCTCAGACCTGTAGTTTGACTTCAGCCAGGTCACACAAGCCAAAACAATAAAACACTCATAGCACAGAATTGTACATTTCAGCATGAAAACTAAGAAACAGAACATAGGCATCATAAATTTACTTATTTACCTATGACTTGAAAGTGCTACAGACATACATTTCTAATTTCAAGGAATGTCATGATGTTCTATGGACTTACATATTTTATAAAATGTAAAGATTTTTACATTCTGATGAATCTAAATACAAAATAACTTTAGATCTAACTTTAAATTCCATACAGTTTTTAATAATATATCACTGTATATGTGTTGATGATGAGTGAATATATCACAAAATGGTGTTAACCACTAATGTTATTTACTTTACACATAATATTGAAGTAAATCTTAATAAAATGAAAACTTATAGTGTCTTGATCTTGCTGTTTGTGTGGAGAACATGGATTAATTATAATTACCAAAGATTATGACTTTCAGGGAATAATTTAGTTTTCTATGTAAAATTAAGTACTTGAAAAGTCATTAACCTTTGTAAATTTAAAGATTTTAAATAAAACAGCAGTTATCTAATTAACTAACTACTAAATTTGATAGTCTATTGTGATAAAGATAATGAATAAGTCCTCATTATGAAGATGATAGGAATATTACAAAAATATTAACTTTAGAAATGGTGATATAAATATGTATGGAACTCTTCACTACAAAATATTTTCAACACTATTAAATGGTGCATTTAAAAACCTTAATGCTGTCAGATGGAATGTAAGTATATATTTCATTCATAAAAAGTATAATTACTCTGAAAATGTTAGGTAAGGATCTGACAGACATTTTCCAATAAATAAATAAATAAAGGATTATTTCAAGCAAGTTATCAAATGCAATTATTTTAGAATGCTAGAAAGCAGCTCACATTATGAGGTATTTATTCTACAAAATTTGCTGGACTGGCTTAGAATGTTTGGAGTCCGGGGAGTTTCCTTGGAGTCCCCTCAACTCCCGACTCTGTTCCATCATCACAAAATTCCTCTGTGGCAAAATGCATCCTGAGGATGGGCAGAGTCACTGTAAGAGGTGATATAAGTCTTGACGCTTGGAAAAGTGTAAAAACACTCAATGACGTGATCAGAAACACCAGTAAAACTAGACTAGTCTTGGTGGCCATCAGAAAAGGAAAACACAAAGCTAGTCTGTCGTGGTGATACTGGTTTAGACAGTGAACAGAGCTCGGAGAAATACCCCAGGGAGATCTGAGGAATGAGACAACCCAGAGTGGGCTCTAGTTAGCTCCCAACGGCCTGGTCCTCTGACAGTCCATACATCTGAAAGAAATGGGAGAAATCTGCAGATAACTGAGTGTCTTGGTGGTGTCGGGGTGGTGTGGACAATGGGAAATCAAGAGCTGGGCAGACCTGTAACCAGCTCGGTGGGGAATGTACCTGCCAGTCTACACTCTGGCTCATTGACAAAGTGTCACTACATGTGGCTAAACACAACCTGTAGTGAACCTGTGGCTAACTATGTAGCAAAGCTTATCCACTGGAAATGTCTAGCAATTCAGGCTAAATTATAAAAATTAAAAAAGAGACAATGCTGAATATAGGTTCCAATAACATTAAGTTATCAAACCAAGAGAGAGAAATAATTTAAAAAGAAAACTACCATAACGTAATTCCAGGGGATATAGATATGATAATAAAGTATAAAAATAATACACAAAATGTCTATGGTGGCTTCTGTATATAGTTTCAGCTTTTTTGAAGCCTGAAGAATTCAGTGCCCTTGAGCCTAGAAATTTGATATGAGCCTGGAAAATAGTCAAACAAAAAAAATATATAGGTCCAGGGATTTAGTCTAGTAGGTCCGGTGTCTGCCTTGCAAGTGGAAAAGCCCGGTTTGATCCCAGGTAGCCAAATACACAATGCCAGGCATGGAGACTCACACCCACCAGCAATCATAACCTCATACCACAGTGTCGGGTGTGGTGGCTCATGTCTGTAACCCCAGTACTTGAGAAGCAGAGGCAGGAGGATTGCTGTGAGTTCAAGGCTAGCCTGAAATACAAAGTGAGACCCTGTCTCAATATCTATCTATCTATCATCTATCTATCTATATTGATAGATAGATAGACAGATATATAGAGAGATACATATATACATATATATAATATAAATATATACATTATATATATATATATATATATATATATATATATATATATATATCCCAGGCAAATAAAATAAAGAATGCATAGAAAGAAGAAAATATGACCCAGAAGAGTAAAGTGAATGTCCCTGAGAATTTGTAGCTATTAAATTTACTGGACAAAGACTTTATTTAGTATCACTGTTTTATATTCAAAATACAGAGGGACTAACACAAGCAACCTATGGGGGCCAAGGTCAAAAGATAAGTTGAAGATCCCATTTTTAAAATGTTTGGTCTTATTATTTATGAACAAAAATTTTGTAAATTTAAAAAAAATTTGGAGAAGAACTTTCTTTTTATCACAATAACTTTAAATGGATACTTCAAGTGTTGAAAACATCAAAAGTGTAAACTGGTCTGTTTTGACTATGATTAAGTATGGGTAGCTGAAACCAGGGAAGAGTGGGTGGATATTATACTTCAAAGTAAGAAGTTCGTCAGTTTAGTCTGCTGTAATCTGTTATCTTATATCCCAAGAGCCAACAGGAAATTTTCTAGCAAGAGAAGCTGTATATTGTTTAGCTTAATTTCAATATTAACATTTACCTTGGGGGCCGGGGATATAGCTCAGTGGTTCCGGCGCCTGTCTTGCAAGCGCAAGGACCCAGGTTCGATCCCTGGTAACCACATACCTATACTGGGCGTGGAGACTCACGCCCAGCAGCAACCAGTACCACATACCACAGTGCCGAGCGTGGTGGCTCACGCCTGTAATCCCAGCACTCGGGAGGCAGAGGCAGGAGGATTGCTGTGATGTGAGTTTGAGGCTGAGCTCAGGGCCAGCCTGAACTACAAAGCGAGACCCTGTCTCAAAAAACCTTAAAAAAAAAAAAAAAAAACATTTACCTTGACATTCTATTATTTGGTTTGTTTTTATAACAATTTTCAATGCTCAAGTCCAGGATTACACTATTTCACTTTCCAACAGATGTATTTAAATCAAACTGGTCACAGTTACTTTCTAGAGAGTAAAATTCTGTGAGTTCATCAGGTTGATGTGGTTGATATAAGATCAACTGTTAAAGACTCCAAAAATACTATACAGAGTATAAATATTTTGCAGGGAAAGAAACATTTCTTGGAATTCTTAGAGCTTGCACAGGAAGCCTTGTCCTGAGAAACAGGAATCAATAGAGAAGAAAGCAGAAGAAACTTGTCTTTTCTTCCCCTAAACACATTTCCCTCTTGACATACCATCAGAATTAGGTCTGCAGTCATTTCTGCAGTTCCTCTGATTGAAGTAAGTAACAAATTTCTTAGTTTCCATAGACAGACAAATACTCAGACTATGTCCCAGTTGTGCACCAAACTATCAGAAAAAGCAGCACAGCCACCTCCCAAGATTTTGACTTTGAAGGAGAAAGAAGACCTAAATATTTGAAAACATTTCTAGATTAGAAAGTTCCAGATACATTGTGGTTGTCTGGGTCCTGAAGAGGTATTATTTATATTCCAAGGGTTTGGTGTTAGAAATAAGGTTCATTGTTTTTCCACTGAGACTTTCTAGAGGAGAAGGAAAAAGTGGCTCATTCCACTTTATAAGTAAAGAAATCCTCACCCCCTGCCTGGGCCGTGTGTAATGCCACAGAGAGCAAGAGATAATTCCACACTGGGACACACAGCAGATATGAAAAGGTGCAAGTGTATTCACACACATGGACTCCACTTCCTAGTGAAGTGAAAGTGCTGAGCTGATTTTACAATGGGCTCATATAGAAAGGCCTTAGTGCAGAAGTTGAGGAAAGGTCAAACTTACAAGACAGCTGCAGAACAAATGGGTCTTAAAATCATCTACATTTTTATCTGTTTGAGCGAAGCACAAACATATTTACAGAAGCAGAACATACAGTTCAGTGAAAAGATATTTACAGATGCAGAACCTGCAGTTCAGAGTGTAGATTGGAGGGTACATTCCCCTCCTTTTCTCAAGATTCTATTTCTTTGAGGAGGAGGAGGGGGAGATTTAGGTTAAACCTGGATTAAGTCTGGCTATGTGGGTCTCACACATTGTGCATCTTCTCCAGCTGGAAAATGGCTCCTTGGCTCTCAAGATGTAAGACACTGAGTAAGGCACACTTAATGATGTGCTTTTTACTTTGAAGTTCAGCAGTCACACTCATTACGTTCTCCATAGTTTCAGCTACTCACACTGAATCACAGTCCAAAATATAAAGGGAGAAGCTCCAAAAATAAACAACTCATAAATCTTTAGCATCTCATGACAGCATATTATTATAATATGTCTGGATATTATTATATGTCCTACTGTGTCTATCATAGTTATCTATAGGGAAGAAATATGCAGTATGTACAGAAAGAGTTGAGTATTATGTAGTCTCAGACATCAATTGAGAGTCTTGGAATGTGGCCTATGTCAGTTAGAGATGTTGGCCATTCAAATATGCAGTCAAGGTTAATTGAATACAGAAGAATATTGAAAAGTCAGCAGATTTCAATCTATGTTTCCTTAGCACGTTCTGTCCACCAATTCTTGGCATCTAATTCATAACTGCCTTTCTTATAAACCATATAACCTTATAAATTTGTGAACTTATGTATTTTGATTCTTATAGTTTAGAAGATAGTGATGGCTTAGCTTCCCCAAAACTCGTACTGAACATAACTGCATGAAAAGTAAACATAAAAATGCATAAGAAAAGAAGAAAATTTATCTTGTTTAAGTTGTCAAGGCATTCCTGCTGTTCCATATTTCACATTTTTAATTAAATTATTGTATCCACTGCTGTGCCAAAGCATGTAATGTTTAAATCACTGTATTTTGTGCCTTTGTGCCTCTGTTCATGATGATTTATTTTCCTGAATACTTTCCTATTTCATTGTTCAGTCTTTAAAATATTCCAAGACTCTGAAACTCATCACCTGTTCTGAATGAAGATACAATGCTCAAGGAAGGAAAAGTATTATCTCTATTTTACAGGCCAAGAAACTGAGGTGTAGAGATGTTTAAATGTTATACATTAAAGGAACAAATCCAGATCATGAAATTCTAGAAATGACTTTTTATGACCTTAGCTCATCAAATAAGAACTATGAATAATATTTTCAGCATGAATATCTGTCCTCTGGAAAGATTTCTCTGACCCTCAAACCAATTAAAACAACCTTTATCTGCTCCTGTGAGTGTATCTTCATTCTTTCTTCTTTGTTGTAGTGTATTTCTGTTACCTACACCCAGATTAACACACACACACACACACACACACACACACACACCTGTATATCATACAGCGGGAATGTAAGAAGAACAAAACTATTGATGTCATTTTTCCCAGAAGTTATAATTTATTAATTATATAATAGTTATTTACATTAATAAAAAGTACCAATGCTCATCAAGGAACAAGACAAGAAGTGATGAACTTACACCTGCACCACTCCCTGAAAAAACTTCCTAGATGACACATGAAAAAGAAGCTTCCCATATGTGTCTTACTAAGGATGGATGAGGAGATCAATGTAGGGATATATGAGAGAGAAGGGACAAGTGGGCAAACGTTAAGACATCAAGGGGAGAGATGGCCACTGATGCACGAATGCATTTAGTAGGGAATGATGCTGAGCAGCTCTGAGCCTGGCCCAAGGTGGGTTAAGCCTCTATGACAGGCATTTTGTTGTGTGAACAGAATAGTGACATAGAGAAGCTTTATCTACTTACCTCTGCTATTGCTTTGTTTTGTTTTAGACCAAGAGTGGAATCATTAATGACTCTTTTCACTGTTCAGCAGTCATTTCTCACATAAAAGACACAATCATTTATTTAATTGTTTGCTGTCAAAAAGCCAAATATATCAGCCAGATCTTTCTCCTATACTCCAACCTTGTTGCTGCCATATTATTCCCATATGCAATAATGATTTATTGATCATTCATGTCCATGAAATTAAAGATCTGAACTTGTACAGACATTGACTATCTTCTGAGCTCTGCTAGCCACTAAAGATATAGGGAGAAAAAGAGGTGAACTTGGGGCTTAAAAATATGGAATTTTGATTGATAAAAAGTAATCTCCAAATGAATTTATTCAATGTAGAAGACGCATTTAGGGAGTAACTCTTGTGTTTGCTACTTAAAAATAGCAGCTGCTAGTTTCCTCAAATATCACATAAAATCTATGGAATGAAGGGTATATTTTTTGTTTTCATTTCTACTCTATAATCCAATCCCCTTCAATGCCTAGTTTTCTTTAAAATATTTTAACTTTTAAACTCTTCTTAAACATTTTAATATTCCTTCCCAGCGTAGGATAGTATCAGTTAGATAGTAACATGCCAGAGGCTGTCAGAGGACCTAAAGTTATTACTTGTATTTTCTACCTTAAGCCCTTCTCCATTAGTAATTAAGAGTATTCAAAGCTTCAAGAATGGAATTAGAGACAATGGAGAGACATTTAGTTCAACGAGATCCTTGACTTTCATATTTTGTTTTCTACAGGAGTATATGGGGACTCATGCAGCTTCTAAACTTCTCTTAAACTGCGATTTGAATAGCCAAGCAAATGCTAGCTGTGGCAGTTAAGAAAAACCTACAACAATGAGAACAATTAACTTTGTGAAAGGTTATTTATCTGCACCGATGCTCACTGGCAGTGATATTTTACTCCTTTTAACTTGTCATACAAGAAAAATAAAACAATGACTTGATGATGTAGTGATTCACATCAATGTATCTCTGGTGGCAGCTAGAAAATCACTTCTCCAGGGACCTGCTGCAAATACGCTTGGTGACATTCTGGCATGTTTACATGAGAATTCCTATGCCAAAGAAAGCAGTTACCTTTTCAGTTAAAAAAAAAAAAAAGTCTTAACTAGAAAAAAGTATGAATGATATATATTGATTTTTTCCTGAAATAAACAGAGGTGAGGGACACTAAAGAAGGCTTGAAATGGAGGTCGGCAAGCCAAGTCACTTGCTGCTTTCAGCTGCGTGTCCGTGTTGGCAGTTTGGAACCTGTATGTATTTACAGCGGGGAAATTATCCCTGCTGAATTCTAACACATACAGCGCAGCCCGCTCTAAGTAATCACGTACCTATAATTTCACAGTGAAGTGGCACTCTCTAGAAATGCTGTGCTTTCCTAGCTTTGATTAATTGCCTTTATTTTTTCTCTAACTTTGCAAAACTTCACACGGAGGACGGGGCTGTCTTACCATTGTTTCCCTTTCACGCTTCGTTAACCCCATGGATGTACGCTGTCTACAGAGTCGTTAGTCTGCACAATATCCTGGTTCCCTGACCATTTTACCGTACACTTTGACGCTAAGGGGAAGACATGATGTGTACCACCGATTAGAGGATCTGTATTCCTGGTCCAGCCCCAGGTGGGTCTCCGCAGGACAGTGGCCACCTGCCCCCACCCTTCTGAGTCACGCTGCTGGCCAGTGATAAGCGAGGCCGAGGAGAAGCTCTTCTGTAGTGATTTATTGTAATCGGCAGAGCTTCCGTGGAATATAATTTTTCTATTTCTTTGAAGATGGCTTTGATTGGGATTCGTCGGTGAACTTCAAGTAAAGCAGACTGGCCTCTGTAATGAGAGTGGACTTCAAGCGTTCGGGTGAAGAAGGTCTGGGTAGAACTACAGATCCATCGCCCAACAAGGAAGGAATTTTATCCGCAGGGAGGTAGGGGCTTGAATCTGATTGAGTGAACTCATTCCTGGGCAGCTGTCTGACGGTGCATGGACTGAAGACGTAGGGTTTGGACTTGACAGCATTCATAACGCCGTGAATCATTTAGGATGGGGGGAGGGTAATATCATGTTGTTTCGTTTTCTCTGCTAAGGTGAAGTAAATGACGTAAATCATTCTTGAGGACTTTTCGCTGCTTCCGCCTACTAAATCGGGATTAGCATTGTATACGGGATTAAAATGGCGGGGAGGATGAAATAATTATTCTACCTGACATCAGTTTTTGCATTTTAAAAGTTACTAAAATGCAACCTAATCTTAAACACACTGTTAAACTATTTTAACACTTTTATTCCATGGACTTACCTCGTTATTCCTCTTTCACTACATTTGCTTTGTTTATGTGTGTGTGTGTGTGTGTGTGTGTGTGTGTGTGTGTGTGTGTGTGTTTGGATTGGGGAGAGCAGAAATGATCTACTCAGATAACTTGACCTCCTCTTCCCCATCGCCTGATAAAAGATCTTAAACTCATTTATCATTTTCGTTTAGTTCATAATTTCCTTGATAAGGTGTTTATTCCATTAATACAATGGTATATATATATATTTTTTTCTCTTAAAAGAGGAACGTTGTAAAACTACTAACTAATTTCAAGGTTTTCAGTTTTTTACATTTTTTCATATTTGAATACTTTTATTTTTTAATTAATACTTTATAAATGATCTTTATTAAAGATAGTTTTTAATTTTTGGCCATACTGATAACACTTTTCCATCTGTTGTTTTAAAATTTGAGTTTTTTTAATGTATAGAAATGTTTTATATAAGATCGTTGATAGTTTCAGCATAGATTATTTGAATATTGTGACTTGGTTAAAAATGTTTTCTTTTCCAAGAGAATTCTTTTTTTAAATTCAAGTCTTTATTGGTATATTATGAATACACATCATCATTACATTCAACATTGAGAGTTTGTATCAGAATATGACAATGACTTGATTCTCATTTTTCCTCTTCCCCCGCCCACCTTGCCAACCCCACTCTATATATACATAAGCTTTGCTTCCTTTTTTATTACAATCACATCCTTTTCCCCCTCATTATTTTCCCTTACACCCTCTTTCCTTTTAAATATTTTCTATTTCACAATATCAACTATATATTAGAACTCATTTACATCTTCATGTTCTCATATCAGAGAAAAGATACGATATTTATACATCTGTGACCTATTTATTTCATTTATGAGGATATCCTGAAGATACATCCAGTTGAGTATGAATGACCCAATCTTATCCTTTTTAATGGCAAAATAATACTCCATTCTATAAAAGAATCACATCTTCTTTATCCAGTCTCCTGTTGAGACACAGGACACTTATTCATTAAAATATGACCACTGCAATTCATATATAAAAATCTAAACATCTGAACTGAATAATATGATAACTTTTTGAATTTCTTAAAATCAGATCCTAAGGATGAGTCCTAAGAAAGACCAAGAGACAAATATACACAGAGAGAGAGAGAGAGAGAGAGAGAGAGAGAGATTCATGTGAAGATAAAGGGAGAAGATGGCCACCCACAACCGTAAGAGTGAAACCTTAGGAGACACTGCTTTATCAGCAGTTAAACTTGGACTTTTGGCCTCCAAAACCAAGGAAAATAAATTTCTTTCATGAAAATCACTCAATCTGTGTCACTTGGCTCCAGTAGCATTAGCACACGTACACACTGACAGTACATCCCAGTTGTCCTAGCTCTGCAGTCAGTCCTGGAGATGACCCAGAAGATGCACACACATGGGTCTGAAGGAGCCACTTCAAGTAGGTTCAAGTTTGAAGCCTCAACAGAGTCTCTGAAATAGGGCTTCTGCTCTCTCTCCAGGATTCAGAGTCCTTTGTGTTTTACCCAAGTCTCTGACTGGTCTGCTCTTTCCAAAGCTTTACTTTGCTTTAGTCTCTCTGTCTCTGTCCCTCTGTCTTTCTCTCTCTCTCTCTCTTTCTCTCTCTCTCTCTCTCTCTCTCTCTGCACTTTTAAAAAAATTCTTTTGAGACTGGCTATCACTAAGTTGTGGTGTTTCTCAGGATAGGTTCAAAAATATCATCTTCCTGCTTCAGCCTTCCTAGGTGCTGCTTTTACAGACATGTCCTACCACACCCAACAGCTCTGGTCTCTCCTAAATCCTGTTGCTTACCGCTTTCCTCCAAAGCTTCCTGCTCCTCAGTTTATGTATCTCGAAAGAGAGCTTCAATGGCTTCAACTGCCACCTATGAGCAATGCATAGCTAAAAATCAAAGTATAAATTCAGTTCTCCTAGCAAATATGTAATGACCATTTCGGAAAGAACACATCGAATTCATGAAGACTCTTCTATAGACTCCTCCATGGAAGAGACAAACTATAAATCTGATCTATGTTTTCTAATTTTCTTTCAAATGCCTTTACTTACCTGTTTTGTCATCAGGGTGGAAGACATGATCATCTTTCGATCTCTTTTAAACCTCTTCTTATCTCTTTCTCTTTCTGAATCAGAAATTAGAAAAATTAACTGAACATGGTAGTGATTTGCAGTGGAAAATCTTCCAGCCATTCCCTGGACTTCTCACACCTAGCCAGCCTTTTCCTAAATTGACATCCTCATTTTCCTTCCTGTTCATGCGTTCACAGGCTCTATTTCTTTTATATCTGATCTGAAGTGGTCCTACTAACTTCACATGAATGTTGCCTTCATCCACAAATGCTACATATTACGCTATTGGAATCTGCTCTCCTGGACTGAGGACTATCCCAGTCAGTTTTTCTCCTGGATAAGATTGTCCAGCCTGTCAGGGTTTTGTTTTTTTTAATGATTCTGAACATTTTAGGAGTACGTGTATGATCACATTCCCCGATGTCAATTTATACCTGTACATAACACATCCTGATTTTTATTTTCTCCCATTGCCCTGTCCTCCCTTCAAACCTTACCCTCCCATATACAAAGGCTTTGTTTCCATTTATTCCTTTTTACCAGTTTTTTTTCCTTCTTTGATTTCCTTTGCTCCTACACAGTTCAGCTTTTCAGTTTGAAATGCTGTGTCTACTGAGACTGCTGCATGTGGATCTTTAAGATTAGATCCAGACTCAAACTTGCTGCTTATTTCATTACATAGAGGCGTGTTGTGAGCATTTAAAACTGAACAACTAAAATGCATGCAAACACACACACACACACACACACACACACACACACACACACACACACACAAACACTCCACACAAACCACACTTCCACCATTCTGCTGGTGACTATAAACTTTGCTCCATTTCAAAAAACTTTCTGTCAGGCAAGAATTCCAAGGGTTATCTTAAAGTCTTTCTTTCTTTCACATCTCAGATCAAATAAAAATAATATTCTCTCTTCTCCATTTTCAAAATATATCCGAACTACATGAAGACATGTCTTTATTCCCTGTACTACGTTGGCATAAAAGCAATTCTCCACTTCCTTATTTTGTTATTCCCCTAATTGATCTGTGATTCTTTCCTACCTTCTTACCAGCCTATTCTTTACTCAGAAACCATAATATATTCTTAGATAATAATTTATTCATGCACCTCCTTGTTCAGAATGTTCAAGACCCTCCATCCCACAAATAAAAAGCCCAAGTCCTGAGCACACCCTAGAGAACTTCTGGCATCACTTCCTAGTATTCTGTGCCTCATTGCGCTGGTCCTCAGACACACTGCGAGTTTTCTACCACGTGACATATGCACAGCTTTTCCTGTGCCTGGAAGAGTTTTGTCTGCCACACTCACAAATTTGTTTCCTCATTTGTTTCAGCTCTCTGTGCAGCAATGCTCTTTAGCCACATCTTCCATGACTACTCTTAAAAATAGTACCACACAGTCCACCCCTGTACTCTGTTTTGTTTTGTTCATAGTATTTTTCATTTTCTGTTATAGTATTTTCCATCTGTTTCCCTGTAGTAGATATGATATCTGATGAAGGATTTGCCCTTCTACTCTCTGCTTAGACCTGAAAAAGAGGAAGTGTGCCCTGAAAATGCCCAATTATTAGGACTCAAGTGAAAGACACTCACACAAGACTGAATGAATGCATGTGTGAATTTACAGAGGAGTATTGTCAACAGTTTTGGAACAGACTAAACTGCTCGTTCAAAGATAATGAATAACAAATCCAAAATTATAAGGAGATAGGAGAGATAAAGTAACATTATTTTATTTAGTAATTAGAACTTGAAGAAATCCCAACTGTATACATGTGTAGAAATGACAGTCCCATAGATATGAAGTATGTGGAACATATTACTCTTCCCTGAGTTTCCAGCAGCCCATCTGATGGCATTTCCTTGCAGTGGCCCAAGTGATTTAGAAAACACAGCCCTCAAGAACCTGTACTACCTATGTAACTTCTGAGGTTTAAATGCAGA
Organism: Petromus typicus; assembly: GCA_004026965.1. NCBI lineage: Eukaryota > Metazoa > Chordata > Mammalia > Rodentia > Petromuridae > Petromus > Petromus typicus. Next base: position 7,031 of record PVIR01009485.1, on the reverse strand, counting down.
AAAGAATTCTCTATCAAGGCATTCCTTTGGAATTCCAAATGGCAACCAGAAATTAGAGTTAGGGACTTTTTCTAGATAGCTGTGTTAAATATCTTCTCAAAAACATAATAACTCCAAAGCTGTTTTAATTAGAATCATTCAGGATAGCTAAACTAAGTTAAATGTGGAGGAAACTGCAAAACAGAGGCTAAAAAAACACAGGTTTAAAAAATGGAGTGGAATGAGTCCTGGGCCTTGTGTGAGGAACACCATGGCCTTTTCTGGGAAGTCGAAGGGTATAAAAGTGCTCAGGTCCCTGCTAATCTGAAACAGCCAACAAATCATTCACAGTGGAAGGGAACTTAATCAAATCCTCACTCTATACACACTATGGGGACTACTTCTGCATATTCTTTTACAGACGATCTTCTAAAGCCAGTAAATACATTCTGGAAAAAAATTCTCTCTCTGTGATCTACATATTTTCTCCTTATAAAAAGTAAGAGACAACAATATTCTCTGTGTATAACCAGCAGTGTAAATGTACTTGGCTCCTGTTTTCTTCAATATTTATTCAAAATTGTAGGAGAAAGAATTAGCATCCTATTCTAGGTTCTGAGAACACAGCAAAGAGCAAAGGGAGAATTTCCTGTCCACTGTCACTATGTTCTAGGTTCCATGTATATAACAGCAGCTCAGAATTCTGCCATTTCTTTTTGTGTAAAAATTAAGTAGTTTTGAATTTCAAAACTTGCTCTAACTATAATGTAAACTTGCCTGCTGAACCTCCATGTGTACTTGCTAATGTTAAATTTTGTTACCCTGAAGAAAAATTATGAGTATGACAGTGGTTATAAATTGCAGATGTGTCCCATGACTGTGAACAGACTCCATGATAAATGATAGATGATGAAGTAAAACTCAGATAATCTAAGTATTATGTAATGAAGAAAGTTTCATCTGGATTCACATGTATGTGACACAATCCATGAGTGGATTGTATGTTGCTTCACTAACTTGGTGGCCTGTAACAGAGGACTGTAATACTTTGAAACTGAAAGGGAAGCAGTATTTCCAAACACATTCTGGGAAGCAACTATTACTTTGATTCCAAAAGCAGAGAAAGACTCAGCCAAAAAAGAGAACTACAGGCCAATATCCCTAATGAACATCAATGCAAAAATCCTCAATAAGATACTGGCAAACAGAATACAGAGAATTATCAAAAAGATTATACACCCTGACCAAGTTGGTTTCATCCCAGGGATGCAAGGGTGGTTCAATATAAGTAAATCAACAAATGCTATATACTACGTTAACAGACTCAAGGACAAAAATCATATGGTTCTCTCAAATGATGCAGAAAAAGTGACAAAATAAAACACCCATTTATGCTAAAAACCCTGCAGAATGTGGGAATACATGGTCTCTATCTCTAATAAGCTATCTATGAGAAACCATCAGCCAGCATCATACTAAATGGTCAAGAATTGAAACCTTTCACACTAAGATCACGAACAAGACAAAGATGTCCTCTCTCACCACTCTTGTTCAATATATTTCTGGAAATATTAGCCTCAGCAATTAGGCAAGAGAAAGAAATACAAGGAATAAAGATAGGAAAAGAAGAAGTTAAATTGTCATTATTTCCTGATGGCATGATACTCTATCTAGAGGATCCTAAAAACTCAAATAAAAAAACTGCTGAACCTAATCGCCAAATTTAGTCACATAGAGGGTTACAAGGTCAACATTCAAAAATCAATAGCCTTGGGTCGGTGCCATTATACTCCCGCCAGGGTAGGAGCTCACTGGCCTCCAGGCCCAAGTCAGAATAGCACCCAGGGACTGAGTATAACAGTGGACAGCGCCACAAAGGCGGCGGTCTGTGCCATTACAGTTGTGCTCGGGTGGGAGCATGCTGGCCTCGAGGCCCAACCGAGAAGAGCGCCAAGAGAGTGAGAATAACAGAGGGCACACCCAGGGAAGCAGAAGCCAGCTCGATCACAGCCAAGCAAGGCCAGAACCTGCCTTTCTCCGTGTCACCTGCAGAAGCACATCCAGGGACTATGTATTGGTGAGTAGGGCGGCCTGTTGGAAGTCAGAAAATACCACTGCAGCTGCACAGGGCCCGCACCCTATGGACCTCCAGGCCAACTGTACAAGCGAGTCCAGGAACTCTGTATTGGTGAGGAGGTGGGCCTACTGGAACTTAAGGCAGCACCTATGTAGCAGTGCAGGAGCTAGAGCCTTCCTGCCTCTAAGCAGACAAGAGAAAGTGTTCTGACTGTATTATTTAAGTGCCTCATATGGTGTACCAGAACTAGAGTTTTTTCTTTAGGTCCCAATACAGACTGTCAAGCACAACCCAGGAAACACTGCTATTTTAAGGTTCCTAACTATTAGGAAGAAAGAGACTTGCAACAAACATCGCCAGAAAACTGGGCAGGTACAAAGCCAAACACAACAGCAAGGACAAAAATTCAGAGATGAGGAAACACTCAAAGTATCAGATACAAATATCCTCACCTCAAGGTAACACAGGGAGAAGGGAAATAGAGAAATTTGAAGGCCAGTCTAAAGGGTCCTCCAAAATGGTAACCACAGCAGATCTAGTAAAATGGAAATCAGAACTGATCTGTGAGATGAAAGCAGTGATATTGGACACTGTCAACACGATGATTAATAAAGCTAAAGAGGAAATCATTCAGTTGATAGAATCCAAGATAGCAAAAGCAATGAAACCTTCTAAACATCTACAAGCAGAGGTACAGGAAATTAAAGAAGAAAGTGAAAGTTTACACAATAAAATAAGTATGGAAGAAAACCAAATTTCAAACCTAAAAAAGAGGATCTCAACCAATGAACTGGAAAGGTATAATCTATGGAAAAAAGCAAGCGGTAATGAAAAGTCAATCCACCAGCTCCTAGATGATTCAAAGAAGAATAACATAAGATTGATTGAAGTCACTGAGGAAGCAGGAGATAATGTTAAAGACATTAAAAATCTATTCACAGAGGTAATGGCAGAAAACTTCACAGGAGAAGGAAAAGAATTGGACATATAAATATATGAAGCATATATAACTCCACATGCCTGTGACATGAAAAAAATCAACACCTAGGCATATGATAATAAAATTTCCAGATATCCAAAAAAAGAATGAAATACTGAAAGCAGCCAGAGAAAAGAAAACAGTGACACACCAAGGGAAGCCCGTCAGGATCACACCAGACTTTTCAACTCAAACACTCAATGCAAGAAAAGCCTGGAGTGAATTGTTTCATGCCCTAAAGGAAAACAACTTGAACCAGACTGATGTATCCTACAAAACTATCCTTCAAAATTGATGGGGAAATAAGATACTTTCATGACAAAGAACACCTGAAAAACTTCACAAATATGAAACTTATGCTCCAAAACATTCTGAAGAATATTTTGGAGAAAAATAAGGAAAGTTACAAATGGATGTGACCTAACCGAGTCAACCCATGGGGTCAAACAAGAAACTGATGGGAAAAGGGCAAAAATAGAATAACACAGCCAATAACAGGAAAACATGACAGCAATAAATTTACCTATATCATTCATAACCATTAATGTCAATGGACTCAACACTCCAATTAAGAGATACAGACTGGAAGAGTGGATCAAGAAACAAGATCCTACAATCTGCTACATACAAGAAACACACCTAATTCAGAAAGAAACCCATGGACTGAAAGTAAAGGGATAGCAAACAATACTCTATGTGACAGGAAACAGCAAGAAAGCAGGGGTGGTGATCTTATTTGCAGACAAAAAAGACTTCAAGCCAAAACTGATAGAGAGAGATTAAGATGGACACTATCTTTTAGTACAGGAAAAAAAAATCCAAGAGAAAGAAATAACAATCTTAAATCTCTATGCTCCAAATTCTAGTGCAACCAAGTCTATAAAACAAACATTAATGGATAAGAAAAACCAGATAAACTCCAATGCAATAATAGTAGGGGACCTCAATACCCCACTGTCACAAAGAGAATGACTGGACAAAAATAAGAAAATCCTTGAGCTCAACCAGACTCTTCAGCAAATGGACTTTATAGATGCCTACAGAGTATTTCACCCCACAAAGTCAGAATTTACATTCTTCTCAGCTGCTCGTGAATCCTTCTCCAAAACAGAGCCTGTGCTGGTTCATAGAACAGGTTAAGCAAATATAAAAGGATTGAAGTTATCCCTTGTATACTGTCAGACCATAGTGCCCAGAAATTGGAGCTTAATAGCAAAAGAAATCCCAGGATCCTCACAAACATATGGAAACTGAACAACACTCTGCTGACTAATCAATGGGTCACAGGAGAAATTAGAGAAAAAAACTGAACAGTTCTTACAACTAAACGATAACCCCAATACAACATATGGAAATTTATGAGACACAATGAAAGCAGTTCTATGAGGAAAATTCATAACAGTGAAGGCCTACTTCCAGAAAATGGAGCAAACTCAAATAAACAATTTAATACTGAACCTCAATTGACTAAAAAAGAGGAGAAAGACAAACCTAAACTTCACAACAGGAAAGAAATTATAAGGATCAGGGCAAAAATTAATGCAATAGAAACCAAGAGAATGGTACAATAAAAAAATCAATGAATCAGAAAATTGGTTCTTTGAGAGGATAAACAAAATTGATAGACCCTTAGCCAACCTTATTAAACAAAGGAAGGAAAAGGCACATATCTATGCTATTAGGAATGAGAACGGAGAAATTACTACCGACCCAGAGAAAGTCCAGAGGATATGAAACACCTACTTTGAAAATTTATACTTTAATAAAATGGAAAATATAGAACAAAGGTCTAGATTTCTAAACATATATGAAATCCCAAAGATGAATAAAGAAGATATAGAAATGTTAAATACCCTAGTATCAATCTGTGAAATTGAAAATATAATTAAAAACTTGCCAACAAAGAAAAGACCTGGACCTGATGGTTTTACTGCTGAATTCTACAAAACTTTTAAAGAAGAGTTAGCGCCTCTACTTCTTAAACTATTAAATGAAATTGAAAGGGAAGCAGTACTCCCAAACTCATTCCTGGAAGCAACTATTACCCTGATTCCAAAAGCAGAGAAAGACCCAACCTAAAAAGAGAACTATAAGCCAATATTCCTAATGAACATTGATGCAAAAATCCTCAACAAGATCCTGGCAAACAGAATACAGAGAATTATCAAAAAGATTATTCAACTTGGGGCCAGGGAGTTAGCTCAGTGGTTCCGGCGCCTGTCTCGCAAGCGCAAGGACCCGGGTTCCATTCCCCAGTAACCACATAACAATACTGGGTGTAGAGACCCACACCCAGCAGCAACCAGTACCACATACCACAGTGCCAGGCGTGGTGGCTCACGCCTGTAATCCCAGCACTCGGGAGGCAGAGGCAGGAGGATTGTGATGTGAGTTTGAGGCTGAGCTCAGGGCCAGCCTGAACCACAAAGCGAGACCCTGTCTCAAAAAACCTAAAAAAAAAAAAAAAAAAGTTTATACAACTTGAACAAGTTGGATTCACCCCAGGTATGCAAGGATGGTTCAGCATGCGTTAATCAATAAATGTTATACACTGTATTAACAGACTGCAGGACAAAAACCATACGGTCATCTCAATCGATGCACAAAAAGTGTTTGACAAAATACAACACTTATTTATGTTCAAAACCCTGCAGAAGGTTGGAATACATGGTCTCTATCTCTAAGTAATAAAAGTTATCTATGAGAAACCACCAGCCAGCATCATACTAAATGGTCAAAATTGAAACCTTTCACACTAAGATCAGGAATAAGACAAGGATATCCTCTCTAACCACTCTTGTTCAATATAGTTCTGGAAATATTAGCCTCAGCATTTAGGCAAAAGAAATAGAAGGAATAATGATAGGAAAAGAAGAATTTATATTATCATTATTTGCTGATGACATAATACTTTATCTAGAGGATCCTAAAAACTCAATTAAAAAACTGCTGGACCTAATTGACAAATTTAGTCACATAGATGGTTACAAGGTCAATGTTCAAAAATCAGTAGCCTTTGTATACACAAACATTACATCCACTGGGATAGAAATTGGGGAGTCAGTCCCTTTCACAATAGCGCCCAAAAAAATAAAATATCTAGGAATCAATCTAACAAAGGAGGTCAAAGACCTCTGCTCTAAAAACTATAGCACTCTTAAAAAGGAGATAAAAGATGATATCACAAAATGTAAAGACATAACTTGTTCCTGGGTAGGAAGAACCAATATCTTCAAAATGGCTATACTCCCAAAACTGCTACACAGATTCAACACAATCCCGAATGAAATCCCAACAGCATATTTCACAGATCTAGAGAAAAAAATCCAAGCTTTCATCTTGAGGCACAAAAGACCTAGAATAGCCAAAGCAATTTTAAGCAACAGGGACATGGTGGAGGGTATTACAACTCTGAACCTGAAACTATACTATAAGCCACCATGATAAAAACTGCATGGTGCTGGCAAAGTAACGACCTGAGGATCAGCGAAGTAGGCTAGAAGATCCAGGAACTACTCCAGATACACTGAGCCACCTCATCTTTGACAAAGGACCCAAAAATCTACAATGGAGGAAAGATAGCCTCATTAACAAATGGTGCTGGAAAACTGGGCTTCAACATGTCAAAAACTAAAGCTAGACCTAGCTCTTTCACCATGTCCCAAGCTAAAATCAAAGTGGATAAGAGACCTAAATATTAAAACAGACAGTCTAAACCTGCTGCAAAAACAGATTAGGTAAAACTCTTGAAGACATTGGCTTAGGGAAAGATTTCTTTAACAATACATCTATAGCACAGGAATTGGCAGAAGAAATCAGCAAATGGGATCTCATTCTTTTAAAAAGCTTCTGCACAGCAGAGAAAATCACCAACAGAGCAAAAAGGCAACCAACAATGTGGGAAAAAACCTTTACCAGCTGTTCCTCAGACAAAGGGCTACTATCTAGAATATATAAAGAGTTCAAAAAATCATCCCACCCAAATTTAAAGATCCA
>PVIR01009484.1:37180-53339 GCA_004026965.1 Petromus typicus | reverse complement strand
TATGAGTCTTTTAATTCTTGTGTGTATATACCTACCAGGGTAATGGTCGGGTCAAATGGGACCTCCAATCCTAGCTTTTTGAGGAATCTCCAAACTGATCTCCACAGGGGTTGTACAAGTCTACAGTCCCACCACCAGTGGAGAAGGGTTCCTTCTTCTCTGCAGCCTCGCCAACATTTGCTGTTGGCTGATTCTGAAATGGCAGCCATTCTATGTGGAGTGAGATGAAATCTCAATGTTGTTTTCATCTGCATCTCTCGAATGACTAATGATGTTGAGCATTTCTTCATATGCTTCTTGGCTGCTCTTACTTCTTCCTCTGAAAAATATCTGTTAATTTCAGATGACCATTTTTTATTTGGGTCATTAAATTTGGGTGGGCTGATTTTTTTGAGCTCTTTATAGATTCTAGATAGTAGCCCTTTATCTGAGGAACAGCTGGTAAAGATTTTTTCCCACATTGTTGGTTGCCTATTTGCACTGTTGGTGGTTTCCTTTGCTGTGCAGAAGCTTTTTAAAAGAATGTGGTCCCATTTGTCGATTTCTTCCGCCAATTCCTGTGCTATAGAAGTTTTGTTCATGAAGTCTTTCCCTAAGCCAATGTCTTTGAGAGTTTTACCTAACCTGTTTTACAGTAGGTTTAGAGTGTCTGTTTTAATATTTAAGTCTCTTATCCACTTTAATTTTAGCTTGGTACATGGTGAAAGAGTTAGATATAGTTTTAGTCTTTGGCAAGTTAAAGCCCAGTTTTTCCAGCACCATTTGTTAAAGAGGCTATCTTTCCTCCATTGAGGATTTCTGGCTCCTTTGTCAAAGATGAGGTGGCTCAGTGTATCTGGAGTAGTTTCTGGATCTTCTATTCTACTCCATTGATCCTCGGGTCTGTTACTTTGCCAGTATCATGCAATTTTTATCACAGTGGCTTTATAGTATAGTTTCAGGTTTGGAGTTGTGATACCCCCCCACCACCACCATGTCCCTTTGGACATGCTTTGGCTATTCTAGGTCTTTTGTGGTTCCAGATGAAAGTTTGAATTTTTTTCTTAGGTCTGTGAAATATGCTCTTGGGATTTCAATCAAGATTGTGTTGAATGTGTAGAGTAGTTTTGGGAGTATAGCCATTTTGACAGTATTGGTTCTTCCTACCCAGGACCAAGGTATTTTGCTTCCATTTTTTTATATCATCTATCTCCTTTTTCAGAGTGCTATATTTTTCAGAGTAGAGGTCTTTCACCTCCTTTGTTAGATTGATTCCTAGATATTTTATTTTTTGGGGTGCTATTGTGAAAGGGACTGACTCTCCAATTTCTATCTCTGTGGGTCTACTGTTTGTGTATACGAAGGCTAGTGATTTTTGAACGTTGACCTTGTAACCATCTACATGGCTAAAATTGGCGATTAGGTCCAGCAGTTTTTTAATTGAGTTTTTAGTATCCTGTAGATAGAGTATCATGTCGTCAGCAAATAATGACAATTTCACTTCTTCCTGATTTCTAACCAGTATCTATTCTGAGTAATTACAAATTTTTGCCCTCTTCTGGGTTCTACTGAAAACTTTATATTCTTTGTATCACGTCCTCATTCTCCGGTGACCCAGATCCCCTTTGTACTTCTTGAGAAATATGTTATGTGTTCCTGAACAAAAGCATGAAAGAATTTAAACTTTCCCTTTTCAGCTTGGTTTTTAATCCTTCTTTTTAAAGGATTTCTATACTTGTATATCCGTTTTTGTTTTTATTTATTTATTTCATTTTATTTTATTTTTTGCCTGGTACCAGGGATCAAACTCAGGACCTCGTGTTTGTGAGGCATTGTGGCACTACAGAGCCACAATGGAGGACAGCTGAAAGACAGCATTTGTGTATGAAAGAAACTGGACCCATGTATATTTACTATATTATTTCTCTAGTGTGAGACTGAAGGTGTAAATGACTTCAGAATATAAAATAAGTATTGCAAAAGAGGAAGAAAGTGCTCAAATGGGAGGGGGGCAGGGGAAAGCAGAGAAGGGTAAGAAAAATTTTGAAGATAAAAAGAAAAAACGGAAACAAAGCTTATGTATTTGGGGGAATGGGGACTTGAAAGGAGGGTAGGGGAATGGGAAAAAAATCAAGACATTATGTACCGGTACAAATTCTCAATGATAAAAGTGATCATAATGTATTCTTCAAATGTAACAAAAAGTTCAATTTAATACATAGATAAAATGAAATAGAATATATTTCAGTCTAATCCCACAGTTATATAATTAACTCCATAATTCAAATGAAATAATTGCAAGTTCTAATATGTAGTTAAACATAAATAAAATAAGAATGTAAAGAAATTTGGGGGGGGATTTTCCTAGAATATGATACAAATTGTAAAGTTTGAAATTTTAGTTGGAATGATGCCAATTCCCCCAAAAGAAGAAAAAAAAAACCTACATAATCACCTAGATTAACTTTGTATGGGGACTATTGTGAAAAGGGATAATTCTAAGCCAGAGTTCTTGGAGACTGTGTTTCAGGCACAAGCTCTACTTACTGCAGTAAGGGGTGGGTACTACTTCCCAGGTGAGCTCTCTTGAAAGAGAAATAACATCTTTAACATTGTCTTCCATTTCTCTTCCCTTGTCCTTTTCTAAGTAAAATTTTTGCTTTTAGTAATCTGATGCTGATGAGTGTGAGAAAAATAAATTAAACTATATTTCAATATAGATAAGAGAGTTAAATTTGAAAATAATAAGATGGGTTGCAGAGCTTCTCCTGAGATCAGAATGAGTTGCAAGAGGGTTACAGTCAAGGGTTATGAAATCATAGCTCCACATAGGCCAGTATTCAGCTGAGATGACTGCTGCTCTGTACCTTCGGAGGGTCATGAAGTGTTGCTGAGAGCAGGAACAGGGTGTACACAGTCTGTTTTGCCTTAGTTTCTTCTCTGGTGTAGATTTCAAGCATCTAAACACTGACATGTTCCCCTAACATATATAATAATGCTTCAGTGCTGGGCTGTTATCCTGTCCTTTGGGATTCATTGTTTCACTCTGTAAAATTTTGCTCTAAAAAGAATAAGACAGGGCTGGGGAGTTAGCTCAGTGGTTCCGGCGCCTGTCTCACAAGCGCAAGGACCCGGGTTCGATTCCCCAGTAACCACATAACAATACTGGGTGTGGAGACCCACACCCAGCAGCAACCAGTACCACATACCACAGTGCCGGGCGTGGTGGCTCACGCCTGTCATCCCAGCACTCGGGAGGCAGAGGCAGAGGCAGGAGGATTGTGATGTGAGTTTGAGGCTGAGCTCAGGGCCAGCCTGAACCACAAAAGCGAGACCCTGTCTCCAAAAACCTAAAAAAAAAAAAAAAAAAAAAAAAAGAATAAGACAATTGTAGAACATGGTGGAAGTCTTGTACTTGTGCACAGGGAATTAATTTGCTGTTTTCCAACAACTGTTTGAATTAGCGGTAAAATTTCTTCCTGTACTTCAGGAAAAAACAATAACCAACATATCTGCATTTTATGTTTAATTATCTACTCTTGAAACTTAGAGGATTCTGAAAATTATTAATTTAACTAGAAGTAAAATGTGATCAGTATATCTGAAAACTTTCCTGATGTCTCTCATGTTCCCGACTAGTGAAGTACTATAGAAAGGAAATAAATTGCTTATAAAACTGACAAATAAAATAAATTATTTCTTAATCCTTGATGATAGTTTCTTTATGTTGTATTAGGCACAGGTTAGCTCCTTGAGTGAATTATGCTAAAATATATTTTAAAATTTAACCAAGTTTTCAAATTCATCATTTTGAAATGGTGTATATTTTTTCTCTGATAACCTTATTCATTGTCCTCCATGTATATTCATTTTGTTTTCTTCTTTGATAAATTAGTTAGCTCTTCTATTCTGCTAAGCCTTTTAAAATTAACATTTAACTTGTTAATTTTGATGTTCATTTTTCTAATTTTATAATTACCTTTATTTTTCCTTTAGATATTATGTTTGACTATAATTTGTATGTCTTTTATAATCTATATTAATTTGGATGTATAATTTATTCAATGTTTTAGCATAAAGATTATGGCTATAATTTTTCCATTGAGTGTGTGATTTCCAGTGATTCTTAGTAACTGATTTCTCTCAGTCCAAGATCTTTGTTAAAATCAGGTACTGTTCAAAAGCTACATGCCTGCAACTCGGTCAAGAACTTCTACATTTTCATCTTAGATGAAAAACAATAGGTACATTAAAACGCATGATAGTTAACTATAATTTTGCTTTGTTAATTTCTATTTTTCATTGTTGATGATTTCAGTTTGGATATTTTATTGACTACTAAATTGAAGAATTAATGTTTCAACATTGTTTGTACATTTTTTCTTTTTTTTTTTTTTTTTTAGGTTTTTTGAGACAGGGTCTCACTTTGTGGTTCAGGCTGGCACTCAGCTCAGCCTCAAACTCACATCTCAGCAATCCTGCCTCTGCCTCCCAAGTGCTGGGATTACAGACGTGAGCCACCACACCCGACACTGTGGTATATGGTACTGGCTGCTGCTGGGTGTGAGTCTCCACGCCCAGTATTGTATGTGGTTACCGGGGATCGAACCCAGGCCCTTGCACTTGCAAGACAGGCGCCGGAACCACTGAGCTAACTCCCCGGCCCCTGTTTGTACATTTTTGGATTATTTATTTTGGTGATGTTGTTTTGTTTTTTTTGGTCTTTTATTGGAGTTGATTTTTCCATGATTGATTTTCTACCTATTATGCTGACCAAAGCATGCATCCAGATCTAAATTTACAAGCATAGTGGCCAGCTTTCCATTGTTGGAACAAAATATCTAACACCTATTGCTCCTACAGCAGAAAGGGTTTAATCTGGCTTATGGATCAGAGGACTCTGTCATCAGGCACATGAACCCAAGGCAGAAACTTTACAAGCTAAGGAGTTAGCAGACCACATTCACCTTGTGGTTTCTAGGTAGCAAACAGAAGGGAAAAGCTGGAGAAGGAGGAAGAATGTCATTGAAAGCCATTCTATCATGGGACACACTTCTTCCAGCCAAGGCTTTGTGACTAAGATCACAATCAGGTATAAAGTCTTCAACAAATTCATCCACTGATGAGCATAATATCCCCATTATCCAGTCACCATCCCCAAACTTCACCTCTCGTAAGGCTTCTGGAGAACATCCTAGATCTAAAACATAGCAGTCTTTTGGCACCATTATTTTATCCAGTACAAACTTCATGTTGAAATATTTTTAATTAATAAAAATGCACAATCTGCTAATTATAACATCCAAATCATTTTCATAGTTTTTAAATATGTTCAATTTCAAAGGAATATTTTAGTAAGCTCCATGACAATTAAAATTTCTTAAAATTTCCTTGCTTTTGTAAAATTTTTCTTTGATATATTTCAGTTTTTTGATATGTAAAAAATCCTCATCCATAATTGCTGTTTTCATAATTGTCTTTTTTGTTGTTGTTGTTCCACCAGTCTAGAATGAGCTCAGAGTTAAATGTGCTGCTAGGAGGTGAGACCTGGTTGGAAGCTGAACATCTCTTCCTTTCCAGCTTCTCCTTTCCCTCTGCTTCCTGCCTCTATGCCATTTGACCATAGTGTTTCTGCCATGTAGCAACTGACCATGGACTGAATCACATAAACTGTGAGCCCCCAATTAAACTCGTGTAAATTGTGGATATGAGACATTATGTTCCAGCCATGGGACAGATGACTAATCATTGTTCTTATGGCATGTCATGTTTATGACTGAATATGTACTAATCTTTTGTTAAAATATTATTTACCAAAGATTGAAAATTATAATCTCCTAAATCTCAACCATTTCATAATCAAACACACAATCAGTAATTGTTTTTATTTTTTAAGAAAATATAAAAAATTTAACTGGGTTGGCACATACATATAAAGATATTAAATTATTTGTCTTAAAATTTAACTTTAATAACATACTAGAAGTAATAATTATGCACACATTGCTTTGAGATATATTGCTATGAAGTAAAATTATCTTAGTATTTAGCTCAAAGCTAATAATTCACTTTTAACGATCTCTAATTTATGACATAAAAGGATTTAATATGTAGAACACACATAAGTAATAACGAGGTTTCTCCCTGCACATACACTTTCTGTGCCAGATTTGAAAATGTTTCATTTGAAATGCATTTTGCTATAAAAGAAAGTGCACTCTGAAGCTTTTGCCAGTATAATTAATGTCATTGCACTTAAATGCATCAACAAGCTCAAATTGATAGAGCTCACATGGTGAAAATTGGAACATTTTTTATTATCAGCAACTTCCTTGAGTGAAAAAATCAAGAGTTATGAGTTAAATGTTCTCATATAAACATATTTATCAAAGGGCATGGGTAATTTGAAATGAATCTTTTGCCTTTGATTATAAACAAGTGAAAGATAAAGCAATGACTTTAAAGAATGTGATGAGCATTTTCTTTAATTAATATTTCAGCCAGTAGACATTTATTAAAACTGTAATAGTCTCTGGCTAAAAATGTGATGATTCTATTTTTAATTAGTAATTTAAAAACAGATAAACTATATCTTAGGAATACTTAAGCACATTTTAAACCACTCACAGCAACATATTCCAATTAAGATCATATTTGCAATATTTTATTAATTTGCCCATAAAATTTCAAATCCTATAATAGTATGTGTGTCCTCTGATAATTGAAAACTTTCTACTGCACTGTATCATAAATATTTTAAAAATTCTATAGAGTGTTCATATATTTAAAATTCCTTCATAGCTCAAAAGTAATGGGAAGTAACATTTTTAGAAGGGGAAAAAAAGCTAAGTTTTAATTGAAATGAGCATTTCTTGCTTGTAAATGCTTATACTAAGTGAAAAGTCATTATTTTGCCTCTATTTCCAACACGGATTGTTTTTGTCTTTTAAAAAAATGTATATGCATGTGCACGTGTGTATTTTGGTTTGTGTGTGTATTAGAATGTATAACCCTCCTAATTCTCTACCATGAAGTTTAAAAGCTATATGTATATATAGGTATATGCATATGCATATATATACATGCATATCTATGCATATGTATTTTCTATCCATAATATTGTGTGTATATATGTGCACATGCATGAGTATATTTACATATAGATACATATAAAGACATAGATACAGAAATAGAAATATTTGTCTTATAAACTTCATGGTGAGTTAATGAATAATCAGATTAATCCTTAAAAATAAGTGAAATCATAAAGCATATTATATCTATTTTCATATTTACAGATTGTATCTAAATTCCTTTTTTATGTGCAAGCAAACATATACCTCTGCTTCCCCTTTCCCACTTTCATTTATCTTCCACCTGTGTGTGTTTTTGTGACTAACTCTCAATGTTTCTAGTGTGCCATCTTGAAATGTTTAAGTTGATTAGGTAAATCCAGGATGTTATTGTTTATGCTCTCAGTGCATCTGAGTACCTTAATGCAGAGTTCAGAAAATGGTAACAATAGCCCAGATGAAATATGCAGATGGAAATTACTCATTAAATCTCATTTACATTCATTGTTTAATTTAATATCATTTTATATTCATTAAGATTTACATAATAAACTAGGCCCAGGTGGCTAATTTAATATCATTTCTAGTGCCATAACAATGACCCCCTACACCCGCAACCCCATCCAATGTGTTCCCAAACTCCTCAATTCCCTCATGTCATTCTCTAAAACAGATGGTAACACTTGAGGAATAGTAATATTCATTATTCATTCTAGACAGGTTAGCAGAGCATCTTCTAAACACTTAGAATTTTTCGAGGCAGCAAAAGAAATGCAAAGAAGGTAAAGTTCTTAACCTTAAAGGGCATAGAACTTAGTCAAAAGGACAAGAAATATTGACCGGAATACTTCCATAATCAAACAAGGCAGCAAAGTAAGTGCCAAGTTCGAGAAAAAAGCAAACATTTTAGAGATTCACAAAATGATTGAGCTCCATGAATGCTCATGAGAGAAGGTTCTAAGAGGTACCTTGACACTGTTAGTATTTATCACTCCATAATGATCAATGCTTATGTGGCCTGGATTTTGGTCATTCACTAATTCTTTTCTCTATTGTGAATGTGTAGTAGATAGGATATGAACTCTTTGTGTGGAGTTGGTACATGTACATGTTGCATTTTAATTCTCTTTGTTGCATCCTCTTTCTCTTTCCTCTGTCCTTCTTCCATCTCTTGAGAACATCTGTCTCTGAGAATCATCTCCATTTCCTCTTGTCTGCCTTTCACTTTGCTCTAGTTCTGATTTATCTGAGGTTAGCTAAGAACAAAAATCATCTGCAGTCTTCAGATGTGTCCTAGTTCATCAATGTATTTATTTGCTTCCACAACAGGCCTTCAAATTTTCTTATGAAACAGAGGAAAATATGTCATATTCTGTGGATTTCACACAGTAATCTAGTAACCAAAGTCCACAACCTGCTTTTTGTGTCTGAAATCCTAGTTGCAGCTACTTTCCCAGCCACTGGCTTGTTTTTATTGCTCTATTTTCTTAGATTTCTGGAGATGTCTTCAAAGGAATTTGACTTATATCTTTTATTTGCTCTAAAGTGGCCAAGACTTTCACCTCCTTGATTTGCTCTATGTCATTTATTGAGCACCCTCAGCTCTTTGATCTACTGAGCTTCTGATTTGACATCCTTCCAGGTTTCTATGCTTTCTCTTGCTACATACATGCCTCTCTTTTCAGAGATTCTGTTCTTTAAACTTTACCTGTCTGGCCTCTGCAGAATTTCAACTCTATCTCCCGAACTCATGAATGCCAGTGAGTTCTGCCTAGGATCCTTCACTGCTTTGGGGTCTGGAGACTTTCTCCACACAGTAAACAGGGACAATAATAAGCTGAATGCCAAACGGAGGAAGTTTCTGCTTTCAGGTAGTGAAAAAAATAAGCCAAGAATGCTGCCAAATAATTTGTAAAAAATGAGGCAGAGTATAACAAATCATCCCAGTCAAAATATCATTGGTCCTAGCATTAGGCAACCTCAGCTTAGGCATACAGTACAACTTGAGTCTGAGGGTAACAACATAGTTTTTCTTTTCTTTCAGTATATTTTAAGGCCAAGAGCTGATTTTGTGATGAATTTCAATCCAGTTTCCTCATAGTACTAGTATACTCAAAGAGGAAATCAAATGTACTTTTCTGCCTCTAATAGGCTAAACATCAAAATAAGATAAGACCTGAAAGAGGGCAGAGTAACAAGAGGGAAAAATTCTGCAAAATAGAGATGAAGAAAGATTTTTAAATTTGCTGTTACCTCCAAATAATGAATGCAGGTGAAATTTTTAATGTAGGAATTTTCCTAGATTAACATATTTGTGTTCTATATTGACTGCGAATCAAATAGTATTATTTTATCTTGTAGGCTTATAAACATAGAAATTAAATTTCTCACCTGAGATGGGTAAGAAGGGAAAAGTAAAAATAAGACTCAGTTCTTTCTGGCTTTTAAACTTTCAACTACTTATTCACATGTTGATTGAACAACATCAAAAAAACACAATATAAAGCACCACGTTGTTGAGTAAGTGAAAAGATTTCACTGTGTAGTGTCATTAGCTAGGATATTTTGATGGTGAAGGAACTCTGGTCTGACTTTGGGAAAAATAATGCAATATGAATTAGTCAAAAAATGTCCTTTGTCTTGAGGAACTATGTGATTTTTAATAGACCATGTCAGAGGAGATAAGCCTCAGAGACCCATCTTTTCAAAAGTTAGGAAATAAATATCATTTTTAAAAAATTTACAGTGAAGTATAGAGTACTCCAAAATAGTGTGGCCCAGTGATTGCTATATGACATTACCAAACAAACATTTTTGTTTTCAACTTAAAGCTTCTAAAAAAATTCATTTATTAGTACATTTAAAAAATATATGATGTTCACCTTAACCAATGCAAAATTGTGACCCTACATGAAACATCTTAATTCTTATTTTTCCCATTCCCTTCCCTTCCTTCCACCTATGAGGTTCAAATATATGATAGGTATTGTGAAACAGGAAGAAGTTCTTCAAAGTAAAGGAAAAATGAGGGAGGGGCAGAGGAAGTAAAGAAGGGAAAGAAAAAATTTGATGGTGAAAAGGAAAAAAATGGAAGCAAATAAATTGCTTAAGAATAATTATGCTCTTGCTAGTCTGTTTAAAGAGTGTTTACAATGCACATTTATCAAGTTGAACACATGAGGAATAATAGTTCAGCTTTGCAATGTGACATTAGTTTATATTCTCAGCACTGGTCTGGAGCAGTGTGGTTTTGATGGTGTCCATGAGCACGGTAGGTGCTCTGGTGCGTCTTCATGGTATTCAGGCTCCTTATACAGTGTGTGTCACCAGATCAACTTGTCCTCAATTGCAGTGCCAGGTTGTGCTCAGCCTTTACAACCTGCACCCAGGGTCTGAAGGATTTACCTCTGTCCTTATGCAGAGTAGGACCTTGTAATCAACAGCCTAATGAAGAATATCCTTTTTCCCTCTCAAAGATACTCTACACAAGCTACTTGCTTTATGGGTTAGCAAGACCAACTGTGCAGGGCAAAAATTTTGAGGATTTCCACCTACTTTCAGATTTCAGTCCTGTAACCCTCTGCTTTTTGTTGACCTGGTGCTCCCTGGAATGTTCTGCAAAGGTTGATTTCATATGCTTCTTTTGATAGATAGCAATTCCAAATGAGATAAAATCACCTTTCATATATGTAGCCAGCTGTTGTTTGACCATTTCACATGTTCTATGCAGGCTGCAATTATGTGTATGCTGACTTAATTAAAATGCACCACATTCGAGAAGCCATGAAACCAAATAAAAATAATAGATCAAGCAAAAGAAGGACAATTAAGCTTTCTTCTCAATTTTATATGTTCTTTTTATGTATCTCATATAAGACCACATAAATGAAGATTGGTCTTTCTGTACCTGGCTTATTCCATTTAATATAATATCCTGAAAGTTTATTATGTAGTCACAAAAAGCAAGACATCTTCTGTTTAAAGCTTAAGTAGTATCTCATCTTGTACGTATCCCACTTTGTCCTATCCATTTTCTACCAGGACATTTAGACTGCTTCTGTTTCTAATCAACTTTGGACAAAGAAGTGCAGGTACCCCTGCATAGTTCAATAGACTGCAGCACTATTGTCATACACATGAATATTGGTTAAAAGCCTAGGTTTATTTCTCTCAAAACAGAGAAACTCTCTCTTTCCAATTTTCTAGAGGATTCTAGATATTTTAGAAAATGGAATTCTATCTTGTAACTTTAAAGAACATTGTTATAAGGTAAATTGTGAATTATCAGAATGTGGTATTTTAAGTAAAGATGCTGTAATTTTAACCATTCACCTGGGCAGGGAGAGAAAGAGGCAAAAAATAAGAAACAGTATTAAGTATATATCTATATCTATCTATCTATCTATCTATAGATAGATAGATAGATAGATATAGATAGATATAGATATATATCAGTGTTTTTCACTTTTTTGATCATCATTCTTACTAAAACTTGCTATACATAAGCCTATTAATCTATTCTCTATCTATTTATTTAATTTTCTCTTCTCTTCCATTCTGCTCTTTTATATCCAAATCTAATTTATTCTATTTAGTATTTAAAATGATCCTAAAATTAATAACTGAATCAACATTCAGACACAACAATAAATTGCAAAGTAGTGATGTAGATTGCCTTATACATTTTTGTTTACATTTTATTCCAGTTAAATGTTAATGTTCCTATTGTTTCTGGTATCTTTCTTAAAATAGTATTATTTAAACATAATACCATAGAACCTGCCCACTTAAAGTGTATCATTCAGGAGTGCTCAGTATTTTATCTGAGTTGTGCAAGTATCACAAAAATTGAGTTTTATAATATTTTGTAATTCTAGCCTAAGTTCCTGCACTTCACCATACTTACTTAACCACCTGTCCATGTAAGTCTGATGTAATATCTGGGGTCATAGAAGGAAATCAGGCACTCAGGGATGAGTTCCAGCAGGGAGACAGCCTTGGCAGACTGAATTCTTCGGCTGTCTTCCAACAGCTCTTTTATTATGGAGCCAATGCAAAGTAGCAACACATGAAGACATTGGTTTTGGGAAAGATTTCATGAACAAATCCCCCATAGTACAAGAGCTGGTAGAAGAAATCAATCATTGGGATCTCATCCTATTGAGAGGTTTCTGCACAGCAAAAGAAACCACCAGCAAAGTGAAAAAGTAACCAATAATATAGGAAATAATCTTTACCAGCTGCCTCTCAGAAAAAGGGCTACTATCTAGAATATATAAAGGGCTCAAAAAATCAATCCACCCAAATTTAAAGACTCAATTCAAAAATAGGCATCTGAAATGAACAGACACTTTTCAGAGGAAGAAATAAAAGTGGCTAAGAAGCATATGAAGAAATGTTCAACATTACTAGTCATTTGAGAGATGCAAATGAAAACAACATTAAGATTCCATCTCACTCCACAAAGAATGGCTGCCATTTTAGAATTATCCAGCAACAAATGTTGACAAGGCTGCGGAGAAGAAGGAACCCTTCTCCACTGTTGGTGGGAATGTAGATTCATACAACCCCTTGAAGAACAGTTTGGAAATTCCCCCAAAAGCTTGGTCAGTTGCTGGATCCTCATCATTGCAGGAGAGTCTTGCCATTTCCTCAGTAGGTAGACTGGTATCCACAGGTGGTTCCTTGTTCCAAGAATATATAAACTCTCAAAAGTCAAATTAAAAGTCACACTTGCATTTATACAGATATATAGGGTGCACAATGTACAAGAATAAAGTTTTCATTACTCTAATGAATAATTCTTTTTTGGCCCTTTGGATATGTCTATGAATAGAAATACACAATATGTAATCTCTTGTGACTGGCTTAAATTAATTATGGTATTTCTGAGGTTACTAAATCACAGAATACCTATTTCATTCTTTTCATTATTAAGCAATGTATCCTTATAGAGAAACACCAAATTTAATTCTGTCTTTGTCAGTTAGTGAGAAATAAGCTTGTTCCCAATGGAGACCTATGATAAATAATATTTCAATGAGCTTTCATGTATATTTCATATGTTGGTCTGTGGACATGTTTTCACTTCTCTTCAATGTATACCTAGAAGTAGAACTTTATTGTGCATGGTAATTCTATGTTTAATATTTGTACTAACTTTCCAGACTGTGTTTTCTTTTCTTATAAAGAAGGACAGTCCTTTATCCGCATTGCTGCCAACATTTGTAGTCACATGTGATTGTTATTGCAGTCATCTTCAGAAGTGCAGAGTTGTATCTCACTGTAGTTTTCACTTGCATTATTTAGTACTAATACATTATATATATATATATATATATATAAAATTTATTCCTATGATCCATTTGTATATCTTCAGAGAAATAGCCATTCACATGGGTAGCCTATTTTAACATGGGTCATTCATCTTTTCATTATTCAATATTTGTTATTTAATTATAAGCATTATTTACATATTATATGTTCAAATACCTTAGTACATACAGGATTTACAAATATACTGTATTAAATTTTTGTTTTAATAATGGTATCATTCAAGAAAGAAAAGTTTCCTTTTAATTTTTTAAAGGAAGAGTAAAGTTACGCATATTTATAAAATCAATATATGTTTTGATATATATGTTATTTAAGATGTACCTATAGTTATCCTTTTGTTGATGTTGTAAGAATATAATACTTAAAAACTACTCTATTAGAAATTTTTGAGTTTATAAAATATTGTTATTAATTATAACCACCACAAAACACAACAGATTTCCTAAATTTGCTCCTTTGCTCTAACTAAAACGTTGGCCCTGACCAACATCTTCTAATGTAGCCATCACTTCAGTAGCTCCCATTTTATTCCATATCCGAGTTCAATGTTTTATCTCCCATGTAATCATTACATAGTAATGTAGTATTTGGCTTTCTCTGATTAATTTACATGAATATAACTTACATGTGTGCTTGTGTATGTGAATTATATATTTACTCCTATTTCCATCTTGAACTGTATTTCACTGTGCATACACACTACATGTTCATAATGCATTTCCTTCATTGATGTTTATACTGGTTGATTATTGATTCATATCACAATTATTATGAATGATGTAATGAATAAGGGCTTTTTGGTATCCTCTGCATATGTACTCAATAATATGATCATTGGAATGTATAGTAATTATATTTTTAATTATTTGCAGAACTTCCTTACTGTACACACACACACACACACACACACACACACACACACACGCACACACTTACAAAATTTTAAATTTTGATGGTTAAACTTAGTTAACTGTTCCCTTTTAAACTGCAATTTTGGTTTCATGTCTAATAAATCTTTAATAACAAAGACTTATTCTTATATTTTCTAGACATTTTATGTCTTTAACTCTATTAGATATACCAGAACCTGACTCAATTTCTGTAGGTACCATTTTAAAATGAAGTTTTCTGATAGGTTTAAGTGAAAGAAGAGTCAATTTAGTACAACAGTAAAGAATGCAACAAGAAACAGTGGCAGAAATTTAAAATAGAGGAAACATGGATATATACCTAGCCAGCAAGTGCAGTTTGGAAAGCTATTTCAGGGAAGCCAGTGGCAGATGGCAACAAAAAGCTTGAACTCTGTGGAGAGCAGAGCTGACTGAAGAGTTGGATGTGTCCAGTGGGAAGAGTGAGCCTGAGGGAAATGACTGACCACTCACTGAACAGGTAAGACCTAGATACTGAGCAGAATGATGAGATTCTACTGCAGTGCGGTGTAAAGAAATCACTTCTCAACTACGTGAAAATTCCTATCAGTAAGCTGTACCCACCCTTAATCCTCACCAGCTTTTGTGGTTTGTCTAAACCCTTCATCTTTCATTGTATTTCACTGCATTTCAACTCAGAAATCTAGTCTCAATTTGGGGAAGTTATTTCAATGGAAATCTTCAAACTCTAGTAGCTGAATATATTCACTTTTAAATGTATCGAATCTTCATTTGTGTTAATAGATAAGTTGACAAGTGACAAGAAAACTTCAGTGTTCTTGTGTTGAATTAATCTCTGAGAGCAAATGACTCAGAAAACTTTCCCAACGTTCTCCTTCCTATTCTAATATAAATAAAATGCAGCATTAACAAACTGCAAGCCCCTCATCAGCCCAAATGATGCTGAGATGAGATGCTCACTGTCCATCACAAGAAGCCCCTGGATCAGTACCAGCATGCCATTGGCTACGGAGAGAGTCTCACACTGTGACCTGATTAAATGGAGAAGCCTAATGAATAGAATCTATGCAGCAGCCTCCCTTCATTATTCTCTCCCCATATCATGTCACAGGCAGCATCTGGTGTCAGGAACAAATCATATTCTGACTTATATTCACACTAAACACTTCTGCAGCCATAAAACATGCAGCAAACTGGCTCAGAGACATTCATTTTTAAACAGCTGACATTAATGATGTATATAGAGAGAGCAAAAAGCTGTATTTTGCCCATCTCAGTATACTATATTTTCTGGTGAAATCTTTTTGGAAGAAAATCTTGTGCATCAAACCCCCTTTTAAGAAGAAATGGCCCCTCTAGAGTATGAAAAGCTCAAAAAGTGATATTTCCTCATGTAAAAGGGGGAAATGTACCATGAGGAAAATGTAATTATGCACCATTAGCATATTTCTGTAAGTAGTAAACATCCAAAAATATGACCTTAGAGTTTACTGCCCAAAGCTTGATTAATTAACTTGCCACAGTCTCTACTTCTCTTCTTAAAGTAAACAATAAAAAGTGCAAGTGGATAAAGAAGGCAGTATGAATAGTGCTTGAAAAAAAATCTTTGTAACAATGTATTGGGCACAAAGGATGAGCTGAAATAAGGCCTGAAAATGTATTGGGAAAATGTGGTCCCCATCTTTGGGACATTCATATTTTTGCCACATAAATGAAGCCTATCAAAAGTAGACAGATGAATTTAAAATTATCTATAATTATAGAAATAATCATGATATTTTAGCATTATATTATATAAACTAATTACATAATGTTGAAGGACATAAAACTAATACCACAGTTGAGTGGGGGAAATTATCAAATGGACTATGAAGATTTTTT
>PVIR01009484.1:5096-37080 GCA_004026965.1 Petromus typicus | reverse complement strand
AAATTTTCTGTTCAATACAATTTTGATGTTGCAAAGTGAAAAACAGGAAAATGCCCTAACGTTTCAGTTTTTAAAACTACATTGTCTTTTCATTCCTATATAAATGATGCTCAGTTGTATTAGATTCTGTGTGTTATGGATCTCAGAAAGAAAAGGATTTAATAGATGCTGCTGAAAGCATGTGAGTTTGTTACTGGATGAAGAGCTGCCTTTATCTGCAAGCCTGGAAACATACGCAGAGGTGTGTAGAATTGAGGGAAGAGACCCTCTGGCCACTGTGCAATGGTGTCTTTCACTTATTAAATAATGTATATTTCTAGAAGCTAAAGACATTGAACTTTGAATCTAAAGTTTTTTTCAAAAAAATGATTAAATGATAGAATATACAAGAATCTAGAAACTTCTAAACAAATTTAATAGAAGTATCTTTTCACTGGTTTTACTTTTACTTCTGAAGAAATTTTGGTCTGGATACATTATTGCACTGTTAATTTTAATTATCTAGAAGTCAGTGCTTTACATTTGAAAAGCAGCCACATGAGTGTTACAGGATGATACAGAAAGCAAAGAAGGAAAAAAATGAAACAGCTTTCTTATTCAAAGCATGTTTCAGTTCTCTCAGGTAAATTGAACATATTCAGATCTTTTACTTGCTTTTCTACTTAATAAACCTGAAAAATTAAATTTAATAGAAAGTAATGCTAATAAGAAAAATAAATAAAACATTACCTAACTGAAACAAAATTTTTTAAATATAAGAATATAACTTCACAGTCCTAGAAGTAATATAGTTTAAATTGAAATAATCTAAAATCAGAAGAATAAAATAAAGGAATGAGTTTTATTAAGAAGATAAAATAACTTATGAACACAAACTTAAAAGTTTTTTTAAAGAGGTCTTACATTTTAAAAGATAAAGTAATAAAAATCAATATATTTTAAGATTATAAAAGCACTTATAAGGATTTAGTCTAAAAGACAGATACAAACAGTGTTTATGGAAAAGTATAACATCAGTACTCTTGGAAAAGGTGCCAAATAATTTTCAAGGATGATATTAGTTCTTTTCCAATCTCTGGGACAAAATATGAGGCACATGGGGCTTAAAGAATAGGGTTTTCTTTGGGCTTCTGGTTTCAGAGGGTTCAGTCCATCATGCATTTGGCCCACAATAGAAATGGCCTGGCAGTAAAGTAGGGCAGAAGAAAGCTGCTTACCCCATGGTATCCAGGAAGCAAAGAGAATAAAGAAGAGCCAGGGACAAGAATATACCTTTCAATGTCACATAACAGTTCCAGACCCCCCTTGACCCAGCCCCTGCTTCCAACAGGACAGTCAGCTAAGGCATCATCAATTAATTAACCCAGTGATGAGTCTAGAACCCTCATGATCCATCCAATCACCTTCCAAAAGCTCCACTTCTAAAGTAGGAGATTTTGGGGGGAGTCCTTGTAGATCTAAACCAAGACCAGAATGAAGCAATTGACAACAAATCTCCAGAAAAATCTTTCTCTTTGACTTCTATTTTAAATCATTGAGATTATTATGAGAAAATATTATAGTGTGCATGCTCATAAAGAATAGAATTTTAGATTTCACAGTAATGAATTCCAGAATGTCCAAGATGTGTCAGGAAGCACAGAAAATTTACTTGGACTTAAAACTTTCTTACTGGGATTTACTTACTTGGATTCGAGGATGTCTTCCCTGCCCTGTGGGATCAAATACTGGGATTATTGCAGACATCTGCCCCACCTAGTGGCATTTTAAACTACAAGAATTACTGCAGTAAGATTGTTGGTTTTAAAATTTACTGAGATTTACTAGGATTTAAGGATGTCTTCCCTGCCCTATGTAATCTTCAATTATAGGGATTATTCTGTAACTGCTCTGTTTTATGCATGCTAGGATTATGGGTGTGGAGGCTTGGTACCAAATAAAAATGTAGCAAGTTCAGGTTATGTGTTCTTCTGCTCCTGCTTCTGTTGCTGCAAAGATTAAAATTTCTATGTATGGTACCAGCCTTCTTTCTGGCTGAGAAACTTCTGTGTTCTCACATGCAGAAAGGATCAGGGGTCTCCATCATGCCTCCTTCAAGTGGGCAATGATTGCATTCAAGAAGGCACCATTCTCATCACCTAATAATCTCCTAGTGGTTCATTTCCTAATGCTACAGCTTTAGGGTTAAGATTTCAGCAATTTTCATAACACAGCACCTCTCATGGTCCAAGTATATTTCCTAAGCTACAGACTTTAATGACAAAAATAAAGAGCTGTTGGTTCTCTCACAATAATATTTTCACAGGTATAAGAGAAATTGGAAATGAAGGACTTTAACCACTGCTCTACCTAAAGATGTTTATGTACGTGTAGCCATCTCTTATTTCATTAAGGAGTCCGCTTCTAATAATAGACCCACAATGAGGACTTTGGAAGATTTTTTTTTTTTTTTGTAGATTTATTTGTACAAAAGCTATGTTTCAGAATTTGGATTTATAAAAATATGAATATTGTTACTGCATACTAAAAAAATAATATTAAAAAATGTAATATTGCTTCAGTGCTATTTATGTAAGTAAAATAAGTCTTTGTAAACTCCACTGGTGGAAACTGAAGCTAGAGGTCTATAAACTGAAAATAACTCACAACGGCAGCCACATAGCAATCTCCTTTCTCATTTCTGCACATCAAGGAAATTTCATCCAGGTCAGAGATTTTGATGAGCAGGTTTTGAACAAAAGAGGTAACTACTTAGAGTTATTTAAGCAAAAATCCTGCAGACATTTGTCCTGCCACTCAGCTGTATTTGACTCTGTTTCCTGATCAACAAAACCAGTTGTTTTTCTCCTGAATTTGTATATCTGATACTAAAGATCAGCCCATAGGGAAATAATTGTCCCAATCCAGATTGTCTATGCGTAAAGCTTTGCCAATGACTTAATCAATCCTGGCATTGAAATCCCTGGAAATCATCATAGCAGTGAATTAACCCCAAACAATGTTTGAAGAGCAGAAGTTAAACAGGGAACGCCAGAGCGTGGTTCTCCTAAATGCTGGGCACGTGTATGTGCCACGTCCTTTTTAGCTCTACCTTATTTTCCTCCTATGTCCAAAGACAAATGGAATTAAAACTATGAAAATGATGATATATTGTTTTTCACACACTGTGTTTTAGGTCTCAAATCAAGTTCATTCTATGTGAGATTTCATATTAAACAACTTCTCCCGGGCAGTTCTTGGAAATAAATCTTATTTTAGCTATTTGGAGAAAAGTTTTAGCCAACCTAGTTAAGTCATTTACTTCTGTTAGTTTCAAGAAATTCCATGAGACTTAGCTGCTTCTTTCATATGAATTCATAAATATTACCTTTTTATCTTTTATGTTAACTCAGCATATGCAGGTAGATAGTCCTCAGGAAGGTGCAAGCATGGGGCCAGTACATCTCCTGTAGTCGCTCAGATATCAGCTATCCCCGAATCATCCTGTACAGTACAGACTTGTTATCAAACAGCAGTACAAGAGGGAACATTTTGAATTCTATTTCTTTAAGCTTTGAGTATTAATGAGAAATCATCCTTTCATCCCTACAATATCTCCCCTATAGTATTACAGATTCATTTCTTAGACTAGTCTAAGCGGGGACCAATGTAACCACTTTTGAATAATGAAAGTTAGAAAAATCACACATCCCTTTGTCCCCAGGGTTTCATATGAAAGACAGAGTCAGTGTGATCCAATTGACTTCCTACTGAAATTATAAATCCTGGAGTGGAGCAAAGGAGGCAGATGGTCTGGACCAGGCATGGGGCTGGTAGTAGCTTTGGAAAACTGACAATTCAGAACAGACCCCTGGGGCCTGGGCCAGTATAGCGATTCAGCACTGCATTTTGTTTTGTGAATGAATGGAAATTTGCTGACATCTTAAGCACAGCTGACCACTTGAAGAAATTCAGTTACAGTGTAGTCGAGAAACAGGAGGAAGCCATTCTGTTCTCATTTGGTAACAGAAGTCACTGTTTTAATCACTGACTTTAGACTGAAACCTCTGTGAACTGCAAGCCAAATAAACCCCTTCCCCTTGAATTTTGAGTGCTGGGTATTTTGTTTCAGAAGCAAGAGAAAAATAACTGACACAGAAATTTCCAGAACAGTGTCATTGTTGTGACATTACCTGACCCTGCAGCTCAAAATCCTTTGAAACTTTGAAAGAGTGAGAGTTAGAAAAGATTCAAAGATGTTGGCAGCAGCACTGGTACACCTTAGTCTGTTTTCTCTGGGAGATTCCCATCCCAACTGAGAAGACAAGAAAGCCAATAATGCCAACGTTCAGGACATCTCTGCTGGAAAGGATGTCAATGGCTGCCAAATGCCAGAAGATGTTGGTTGTGGCTTGACAGAAAGTTTGTCTACATTTTGCTCATGCCCAGAGACTGCCAGAGACTCAGATTAAGGGCAGTGGATTGAGTAATCTTCAAGAAGAAATTTTATATTAAGAAATTTCAAATATTAAAGCAGTGGCATAGCTACTACTGGGACCTTTTAACAAGATCTATTTAAAGAATCAAGAGCAAGGAATCCAGCAGAAAGATCTAAAATGTTTTGAGTTTGCCAGAAAGGAAGCTTCAATAAAGCTGTAGATTTTAAAGATAAAGCAGAGGAAATCTTGATTCTTGAGAAGGAAACAGAGAATAAAAAAGATGCCTTGAGGGCATCACAAGAAGCAAAAGGACTTCACTTTTTACAACCTTCACCTCAGAGCTGTAAAAAGTAAAATATTTTGAGAAGAAAGCCCCCAGAATACCATGTTCCAAAATGGCAACCTAAGGAAATTGTTCCAAAATGATGGTGGCCTAAGAAAGTTGTTCCAAAATGGTGGCAGCCTAAGGAAATTGTTCTAAAATGGCACTGGCTAGGGAAGTTATTCCAAAATGTTGGTAGTTTAAGGAAGTTGTTCTAAAATGGTGGCTTAGGGAGGTTGTTCCTCTGTGTTTGTTTAGACACTAGATCACTACAGCTAGGAGAGAGGGAAGACTGGCTACTACTGCTCCATCTGGCAGCAGACCTTAGCATTATCTACCTGGCACTGGTTTGCAGAATGAAAGAGTGGAGAGGTCAAGAAAGTTTTCACCTAGATTTCAGAAGAAGACCTAGGAGGTCAGGCAGTGAGCCCAAGAGGCCAGTGTTTGAAGCTGGGAAGGTGAAGCCAGAGGTACAATGAAGACCCCAGATGTCTGGAGAAGCCAGAAGTATAAATCATTTGAGAAAAACTGCAAGGAAAGAGTAGAACCAGACCAAGAAAGAGGTCATGGGAACTACAATAACCAGAAGTGCCACAAAGACACAGACACAAAGCTATTTGGAGTTCACAACTTGCCACGGATTGTCTTGGAAGCTGAAAGTGGAACTGTGAAATTTAATTTTGTCGTACTGGACTTTTTAGACTTGCTTTAGTCCTATTTTTTAGTAGCTTCTTGTTTTTAACATATGGAACAGAAATCTTGTACTACTGAATGTTGAAAGTATTTAACTTCTTTCTCATTTGTAGGGGCTTGCATCTAAGAATTGGCCTTAAATCTCAGAGGAAGACTTTGGATTTGGACTGTTAGGACTTTGACAATTCTTTTTTTTTTTTTTTTTTTTTGTGTGTGTGTACTGTAACTCATACTAGCTTCTTTTTTTTTTTAATCTTTATTGGTACATTAAATATACATATCATGATTGCACTCCATAATGGGGATTTGTACCAGCATAAGACACAACTTAATTCTCATTTTTTCCCATAGCCCTACCCACCCTACACCCCCCCATATACATAAAATTTGTTTCCTTACTTTTTTGTTACAATCTCAACATTTTCCCCCTTCTTCCTATTTTACATTGAGCATTTTCTATTTCACAATATATAACATACAATTCTAGGACTCATTTACATCTTTATTTTCTCATACCAGAGAAAAAATATGAAACGTACCAATCTGTGCCCTATTTATTTCACTTATGAGGATATCCTCAAGGTATGTCCATTTAAGTAGAAATGATTCAAACTTATCATTTTTTACTGGAATTGATTCATGGTACAGTGCAAGGTTCTATGGTGCTAGGATTAAGGGTGTGAGTACTAATTGCACTAGGCAGTTTAAATAAAATAAAAGGAAAAGGAGATGCTGTTAAGTCTCTCTCTATTGTTACCTTTGCTTTCTTGTACACAACATATTTTTTCTGCTCTGCCATGCCTGTTTGCCATACCTCCCTTGGAGTCAGCTGATGATGGACTGAAACCTCTATGAACCATAAGCCAAATAAGCTCCTTCCCATATATGTGTATCATATATATATATATATATATATATATATATATATATTACATATTTTATATTCATCTTTATATATACATATATATTTTATGTGTATATATGTATTTATGTAAAATACATATATGTATGTGTGTGTGTGTGTGTATATATATATATATATATATATACATATACTTGAAAAGAGTAAAAATAATAGCAAAGTCCAAGGATTTAGGTCAGTGGTTCCAGCACCTGCCTTGTAAGTGTATGTAATATGTATAATTTTTATGTATAGTATATATGTATATTTTATATATACATATATATTCATATATTTAATACATATTATATATTTATCTTTTTCTTTCTTTAAAAAACAAATTTTAAAATCTGGGCATTTATCATTTATTTATTTAACTTTTAATTTTTATTAGTTTTGGATTTGGTATCCTTTTATCTCAATTCACCAGGTTTATGGTAGAAAATAATGTATTGTTTTAATCAATTTTCCTCAGTTGATAGACAGTCTTTTCACTGGACCCCGTAGTATCTTGGTTCTTATTATGGTCTCATTTCCAGTTCAATTTTTCTCTTCCAACAAAATCTTTCCTCATTTTACATGTCTGAAGTGCACATCTCTAATTCTCTGATTTTCTGTTGGTTGTAAGTGTAAAAATCCATGGATCACAAACAGTACAATTTAGTGTTCACTCTACAGTGCTTCATTACAATATATGCTACCATACAAATATAGTACATTGACAACTTCATTCTTCAAACACTGTTTTTAAAAATACACACATTTGGATATGTAATTATTAGTTTTAATTGCTATAGAGCACTGCATCATACTTTTGTTGGTTTATTTCTTCACTGATGCCACAGAGTTATTTTCCAAAATTTCTAATGTTATGAGTTATTGTGATTCTCTTTGTACATTCCTAATAGAGGAAAGATAAATAATTACATGGAAAGATATTTTGTTTTGTTATTTATAGGTGCTATCATTGTAGACAAAAACCAAAAAGAATAAATGATTAAATTTCCATATATAAAGACTTTAAAATGTTGACAAGGAACTTGAATATCAATCAATACAAAAAAGAAGCTGTAGTATTTTTTAATTATTAACTTGGTTTTACATATTTATGTAGCACAATGTGATAGTAATATATATGTTATATGAATATAGAGTGTATAATGATCTAGTCATGATAGTTAACATTTTGTTCCCTTTAACCTTTCTAAAACTTTTAAATAAAATAAAATTAATCCTATATGTGGAATACATGGCAGTAGTTCAATAAAATGTAAATACAATCTGTACTTACTAAATTGGGATAATTATTGTTTCCATTTCCTTTTTATTACTGTGTGTTCAGAACCTTAAGGTTAGTTATTCATAAAATGTGTAATAAATTATTGTGAATAATAATCATGTCTACTTTTTAAAATATTAAGACTTATTATTCTCATTGAATTGTGTTTGAAATCTCATTATCCATCCTTCCAAATCCCTTCTCCCCAGTGCCATTCCCTTACCTTAGTGTTGGTACCATACACTCTGATTTTTCAAAATATCTACATTTAACACAGAACATGCAGGATCAATTCTCCTGTGTCTGACTTCTTTCTTTCACGTGATGTGCTCTGTTCAGTTCATCTTCCTGCAAAGAATACATTATTGTTCCTTTTGTTTCTGAATAATATGCATTGTTTATATGTAATACATCTTAGCTGTCTGTGTTATTCATTGATGAGCATCTAGGCTGATGCCATATCTTAGCTGTTGTGTATAGTGCACAACAACATAGACAAGCAGTTGTCTGTCAGGCTGCCATAGCTTCCTCTGGATATACACCCAGCAGTGGGATCACTGATCATAGTAGTTCTATTTTTGATGTCTTGTATTATTCTTTATGGTGGCTGTACTTATTTATATTCTTGCCTGCAGTGTATGACAGAATTATTATTTTTTATTGTTATTATTTTTTGGGGACAAGGTCTCACTTTTGTAGTTCAGGCTGGCCCTAAGCTCAATCTTGAACTCACAGCAATCCTCCTGCTTTTGCCTCCCAAGTTCTGGGATTACAGGTGTGAGCCACTATGCCCAGCACTGTGGTATGTGGTACTGATTGTTGGTGGGCGTGATCTCCATGCCTGGCATTGTTGTATGTGGTTATCAGGGATTGAACCCAGGCCCTTGCACTTACAAGGCAGGCACTGGAACCACTGAGCCAAATCCCTGGCCTTTGCTATTATTTTTAGTCTTTTCAATGATAGCCACTCCAACTAGGATAAAGTAAGATCTCATGGTAGTTTTGATAGCTAAAGAAGTTGAATTTTTTTCTAAGTTTCTTTACTATATAAATTTAACCCTTTAACAAGTGTCCATTTGTATCATTTGCTCATTTTATAAATTGAATTGCTTCTTGCTTTTGCATTGAAATCACTTCTTATATATTCTGAATAATCATGCTTTATCAGATAAATTATTTTTATTAGCAATTACTATTATAGTCTTTCTTCTCTCCAGATTTCATTTTCTCAGATTCCCTGGTCTAGTTTCAATACTCCAAGTTTTTCCACAATATTTTATGATGCATTAGGAGACAATCTTAAGTAGAAATTTAGATTTGTCTACTGTTCAGCTCTCTTGACTTTTAGAATGAGAATATGCTTTCATGTTGAGTATCTGCAGGTAGCTTTCAAGTTGTTTATTTGTTAATATTTATTTATATGTGTTTTCCAACACTTTTTGCTAACATTCATTGGTTACATATCCTCTTTTCCCTTTCTGAAATAATTTTTTAAAATTTTTTTTGTTTAAATTGAGTTTATTGGTACATTATAGGAACACATTATGGTCCTATTCCTCATTGGAAATTTGTTCCTGTACATAATATATCCTGATTCATTTTTTTTCCCAGTGTCCTACTCTCCTTCAATTCCCACCTCCATATACATAAGCTTTTTTCCACTTTCTCCTTTTCATTATCAATTTTTTTTTCTTTCTCTTCTTTGCTTTCCCCTCTCCCCATCCAATTACAATTTCCCTTTGAAAGGTTTCTTTCTATTTCACAATATTTATACATTTTGGGGCCAGAGATTTAGCTCAGTGGTTCTGGTGCCTGTCTTGCAAGTGCAAGGACCCAGGTTCAATCCCCGGTAACCACATACAATACTGGACATGGAGACTCATGCCCAGCAGCAACCAGTACCACATATCACAGTGTCAGGTGTGGTGGCTCATGCCTGTAATCTCAGCACTCAGGAGGCAGAGGTGGGAGGATTGCTGTGATGTGAGTTTGAGACTGAGCTCAGGACCAGCCTGAACTACAAAGTAAGACCCTATTTCAAAAAAAAAAAAAAATATATACATTTTGGACCTCATTTATACCTTCCAGAGGGACAATATGATATTTGCATATTTTTTTCTGTTTATTTCACTTATGAGTATGACCTAAAGTTTATCCGTTTAGTTATGTATCTCAAAGTATCTTGTTTTCTATGGCTGATAGTACTCCATTTTGTAAAACAACTGCCTCTTCATCCAGTTTCCAGTTGATGGACATTTGAAAGTCAGTGTGGAGATTTAACTATTTGTTTACTGAGTATATTCATGAAAAAATTAAAAGCATCATACCACAGTGATATGTGTAAATTATGTTCATAGCAACTCAGTTTGTAAGAGCTAAGTCTTCATTGTGTTTTTCACATTAGCTTTGCATATTTTGTTTTTTGTTACCTTGATTCTAATATCATCTGTTTTTTATCAGTTCCAGTGGTCTTTGTGTTTCTTTAATGCCTGATAGTTCCTTAATTCATTAATGTTTACACTGAAGTGTCCAGAGTACTGTTGGTTGTATCTCCTTTCCCCTGTCTCTTCAGCCAACGTCCTGAGTTACTGTTTAATGCCTTTTTCATCTATGATTTCCCCTCATTCTCTTGTGTCCCTCATATCTTTGGCTCTACGATGTTCTCTTTTAGTCTATGGGCATATAAATATTTATCCTTCTTTTTAGATCAAATCAACATTGATTGTAGAAAAAAAGATAATAAATTTAACTACCTTAAAATTTTATTTTAATGTAGAAAAAGTAATTATAGGTTGGTCATAAGATTTGTCATCAATTATACATTTTACATATACACATGTTACTTTAAACATTCTTAGAATCATGAAAATATATGCAATGCATGTTTTAAAATAGCATTCTAGTATTGTGAAAAAACATCATTTACTAAAGGTGATTTAACTTTAGAGAAATACATACTTAATGAATCTTGAAGATTTTTTTAAAGTAAAATAAGTGACAAATGGTTCTACTACATTGATAAGATAATGCTGTCAAAAATAGCTGTGTACTAGTAAGATTTCTTACATTAATTAAGTCAATTAAACATTATCTATTTGTTTGTAATGAGAGAAAATATTTTTCCAATGATTATCACACTTGGCAATTAGATTTTGTTTTTGCCTGTTTTAGAAGAAAAACAGAAACTGGTTCAATAATATGATTATAAATTAATATGTGTTCCAGAAAGTTTGTTTTATTTCTGAGGAATGTAAAATGCTGAACATATATAATTCTTGATTCTGCTTTAATGTCAGTTATATATTATGTGGTAGATAGAATAATGCCTCTACCAAAAATGGGATGGAGGTGGCTTCTAGTAGTTAGATGAGGGCACAGAATCTTTCCAGAGAGGAAAGATTTCCTTCCTCCAGAATGAAAGTGGCCTTATTGATGTCTTCCTCACTTATGTTCCTGACTATGAAAACTACATGTAATGAATTAATGTTATTTCATGGAACTGAGTTTGAGGGGATTTGTCACACAGCAATAAAAATTGATACATATAACTGTCCTTGGTAAATTTTCAACACAGAACATGTTCTCTGGGCATTAAACACTAATTTTGTTGATTAGTTTCTTATTTCTTTCATGCTCACACAAAATGAAAAACAGTACCTACTGGGGATTAAATATGCAAAAATATAGAATTACTAAGCTATTATAATTATACAGTAATATGTAATTAAATACACATTTATAACAGTGTGCTATATTTAACTATATGATATGTATAATTCTATATTAAATGTAAATACAGATATTTGATTTAACTAGAAGTAGAGTCATAGTATCAGCTGTATTTTGGGAAGTTATGTCATTCAAAGCTGAGTTCAAAATAACCTATAAGAAATCACTTATATGATTACAGGTAATTTTTATTTTACAACCTCATTTTTAAACTTTTATTCACTTTCCATCAAAGAGATACAGGATACACATGAGAAGCTGATATAACTTGCCAAATCTTCTCCTAACATTCTGCAATTGGCCCTCAATTCAGGAGGCTGAAGAAGTTCTTAAATCCCTATTATCTTGCTAAGAGCTTCTATCATCACAACCTGTTGATCACCCAAAACTATCACTCCTTTAGTATTTTCTCATAATACGTTAAATCACATTTTGAGAATACCTAAAATAGATTATTAAATTCAAGGTTTTTCTAATAAAAAGTGTTGTGAATTTTATTTTTCTTACTTTTGTACATATAAACATTTATTTACAAGCTATTATGTCCTTTTGGCTGTAGGTTGATTTATACTCCTTGGGACATTGAGTGGAGTAATAGCAAGAAATAAAAACACGCTCATTTTAGTTTCATTTTTTGTTTTGTTTTGATTTTTGATACCAGGGATCAGAGGGGGTCAAACTTATAACCTTGCCCTTGCAAAACAGGCCCTGGAACCACTGAAATAAATCCACCAACCCACCCTTGTTCATTTTAGCAAAACATTGTGCTGTATTAGATGAAAAAGCTCAGCCCTTCCATATGTATTCTCAGAGACTGCAAATACATTCCTAGGTGGGCCTAAGGCCCAGGAAATTTCAGAGCCTTTTCTGTGTCATCTTCTGATCTGAGAAATCTCTTCTTAAGGATCTGTGATACTTTTTTTGGAGCCTAAAGAATGTTTTCCTTAATAAGACCATATGTAAGTCAATTTTTGTGATGTAAAAATAAGCATATCTAAGGCAACTTACTGTTAATCTGAAGTAATCTAAAAGTCAGGTCTCAGCTTTCAATAGCACTAGCACTTACACACAGAATCTTAATATTTCACTTTTCTTTTCTCATGTGATCTATTTCTGGTTCTTCCATATGTGGATTAGTCTTCCCATAATAGACCAGGCCCTTGGTTTGAGTTCCTTAACATCCAACCACTTCTTGTCAATCTGGAATAGTTATGTATAAATCATTCTGGAGTCTTTCCCAGAAAGGTACAGATCCAGTTTATGAGGATGAAAAGTATATGCTTTCTGAAATGGGTTCAGCCTTTGCTGAAGTAAAATTATCTATCAGATTCTCCTGGGTGGTTTGTTAATCTGTTAAATCCTGCATGTAAAGGAAGAAAATATTTGAAAATAGAATATTCTGGTCTGAATTAAGTCAGTAAAGAAGTTAAGCTCTCTGATGCCAAATACAATACCTTGTTAACAGAGAGCCTCATTTAATTTGGTAAATGATAGCATTAGGATACTCAGAATATACTATAAGGTTTAATAAAACAATAAGGTCATTCTTTGGAGGGTGGAAAAGGCACAAACTTCTTACCTTCCCTTTGCCACACTACAAACATTGCTAGTTTGGATAGCAAGTTTGCTATCATAAGCTGGAGAAAATAAAATTCAATAATACTAAATGATCCAACTCATCACAAGCGAAAATGTTTTTCATGGGCTTTCATGGGGAACTGAATCAAAATATATGTGGAAACTAACAGAGAGAGAGGAGCCGGGGTCAGAAAGATCAGTTCAACCAGGAGAGCAGATCCAGAGCTGCCTGTCAGCTCTGGTTAAAGTAGCCTATTAACACAACAAGGAAATTTCCACATCTTTAACCACTCTCCACTGTGGTATGAGCAAAAAACCAAAGCCAGAGAAAACACAGACTCTCCCTTTCTGTATCGCTGGTGACCCCTGTGAAGCGTGAGGGCAGTCAGTACAGATGCGAAGTAGTGTCGCTCTTGAAGCAGTCTCCAACAAAAGGCCAGGCAAGTTCAGAGGTTTAAGTTGGAGCAGCAGGTCGAGGAAGGGCTGAGAGTGGAAAACTTTCTTCAAAACGACCTCCCATGCCAATCATTATTGGGATCTCAGCTGTGACCACTTGCCAGATCTCTGCCACAGCCTCAGATATCCAGGAAAGAAGGCTCCATGACTAGGAGTCTGAATATGTGAAGTGTCTGCCCAGCTGGGCTGACCCCTTTAGAGATGCCAAGGCAGAGTTTATGCAGTTGCACAGTGGAGGGAAGGACATCCTTCTTCCCAAGGCCTGCTAGGAAAGGCTTCCACAGTCATCTGTGGTCTGGGAGGAAGGATCACACATAGGGGTCCAATTAAGAAGCATGATCCTTAGATAGTAAGTATCACAAGAAGCTGGTTTAATTTGACCCTTTGACTTTCATTCAAAATAAATCACAATATCCAATCCATTTTAATTTCATTCCTTTGGCTTAGCCTGGGAGCAGTCGGTTTATTAAGAGGGGTGACATTTGGTACTTAACTTTATAGGACTATAAATCACATATCTGAGCAGAGGTGTCTCATGTTGACAAGTATTATTTGGAAGAAAAGAAACATCAAATGCAGAAATTTATTCAATATTTGTATTTGGGACATCTTATAGCTTTGCTTACAAGATTTCAAGTTTATTGTATTCGCCACTGAAATGGATCTTTTTGTTACATGTATTTTTACAGAAACTGCTTATTTATTTTAAGTACCAGTAGAGGTGATACGCTAAGTGTGCCCAAATAAGTATACAAATTGCCGATATGTTCCTATGTACCATTCAGAGGAATGCCCTCGAAGCAGAGTACTCAAGGACAATAGCTTATTAGTTTATGTTGCAAACTGTAAAGATCGAAACCGACAGGAACCCAAGGCTCAGCAGAGGACTATTTCTCCATTCTGATTGCTGGTTTTGGTTGTTGCTTAGCTCTGAAAATTTCATTTAAATAGTGGCAGTAAAAGCATCATGCCCAAAGATTCTTTCATGTGCTGTGGGTCACAAAACCCATTTGAGATGAAACTTTAAAAGTAAAACACTTAGAGAATTTGACATTCACTGAAAAAATTACATTAAAAATGGAGTAAACTTTGTAGTGGTTTTGCAAAGTTTCCCTCAGTGCATAAGGAATTTTAGGAGTAAAAGGAAAGGTGATACAATTTTTCTTAAGTTTATTGAACTGTAAGCATACTTACTTATTTATTTTTTTTATTATCTTTATTGGTACATTAAATATACACATCATGATTGCACTCAATAATGGGGATTTGTACCAGTATAAGACACAACTTAATTCTCATTTTTTCCCATAGCCCTACCCACCCTACCACCCCCCCATATACATAAAATTTGTTTCCTTACTTTTTTGTTACAATCTCAACATTGTCCCCCTTCACCTTATTTTACATTGAGCATTTTTTATTTCACAATATATAACATACAATGCTAGGACTCATTTACATCTTTGTTTTCTCATACCAGAGAAAAGATGCGATATGTACCTATCTGTGCCCTATTTATTTCACTTATGAGGATATCCTCAAGGTATGTCCATTTAAGTAGAAATGATTCAAACTTATTAACTTACACAGTATTGATACATTTTGGAATATTTCTGCTGAGCATACTTAAGCAGAAGTACCCAGGGCTCTGAAAGATTGATCACTGGTGGTTTTGTCTTAGTTCCAACAGATGTGTATTTTGGTGATTTTTGGCTCCACTTCTGCCCACAAAAGAGGATATCTGATTGTTTTATACTCTCAGGATATCTTGATGTGTGTGACCTAGGAAGTTGTGCATATCCTGCTTTTTGTGTCTTATGTAGTCTTGCATTTCCTTGACTGCTCTTGGGTATCACTTTTCAGCACAAACATAAAAAATAAATACAGAAAAAAGAAAAGAAAGATAAGAAAGAAAGAAAGAAAGAAAGAAAGAAAGAAAGAAAGAAAGAAAGAAAGAAAGAAGTAAGGAAGGAAGGAAAGAAAAAAGAAACAAAAGAAATAAAGAAAAGAGAAAAAAAGAGCAGGACAAAGAATCTCTCTTCTCATAAATCTGTAAATCTGAAAATCAGATTTCCAAATGTGTTGAAATTGTGTGTAAAATAAGAAAACCTATTTTCTGTGTGAAAGCCTGAGGGACCCCTCTAGGAGTAAGCATGCTCTTGACTACCTAGAAGTCATT
Organism: Petromus typicus; assembly: GCA_004026965.1. NCBI lineage: Eukaryota > Metazoa > Chordata > Mammalia > Rodentia > Petromuridae > Petromus > Petromus typicus. The sequence goes on along the minus strand of PVIR01009484.1, from coordinate 21,525 downwards.
TTTGTTTTACTTTGTCTTAGCTGACAGGTAAATGTTCTTGAAATTTCTACCCAAGAAGGGTGTTTCTATATATTTTGAATTTTATTTTTCACTTTAAAATGGAAAATTTTAAATGCTACATAATCCTGGAAAATAAATAAAAAGTTCTGTTGCTTGTATTCATATTTACTTTTTAACACCTTGTAGACAGTTAGGACTCCTGGCTCTATTAGGATTTTTTAAGGAAGCGTTGAAAAATATGCACTTATGGTTTGCTTTACTCTAGAAAGGTAGGGCCCTAGGCATCAGGTGTTTTAAAATCTTCCCAGATTACTATAAAGTGCAGAAATCCCTGGTCTTATGACAAATATTTTCCAAAATTAAGTTTATTTTCTGTATCATACATATGTTTGGCTGAATAATGCCTTTTGTGTAGGAGGAAGGATAGGGGTACACACAAATCTTAATTCATTCATCAAACAAAATGTGGAAATAAAGACAGCTAAGGGAGGGAGAAAAGCTATTGGTTCATGCTTATATAGCAAGGGAGTTGGCCAATACCAGCTGTGTTTCACAGAGCTTAACAGTGGGAGAAGGAAAGGCTTCACATGTGCTTGGCTGGAAGCTGCTGGCACGAGGGTGCCATAGGCAGACTGACTAGAAGCAAGGATTATCATGACATGGTCAGGGGTGTATTATTTGTCTTGTTTTGGTTAGTACTACATTGGACTCTGCGGAAAAATTAGGGAAATTCTCAGTTTTTAATTGAGTGCTGACTATTTGGGGATGATTATTATGGAAGTTCTACATTTTGATTGTTGTTAGAGATAATAATATGTCTTCCTACCAGCTAGAAGTCAGACTTCTGTCTTTACACATGGTCTGGTGATTGTCCATGTGTATATTCAATGTGTTATGTTTCTAATAAAAATCCTGTGACTTAAAATGAAAATAAAATGAAGGCTTACCTCTTAGATTATATAACAGTAGTGTCTAGTACCTTACCTCAAAGGTTATCAGTTAATCATCCACCTTCTCTCTACCCTGGGGGAGAACGAGCCGACCTGAATCTATCTGCTGGATGTCCACAACCTGTGTTTCTGTGACTTTGTTGCTCATAAGCATTGATTCAGTGTCTCTGAAATATGATTTCCATTCCCTCACCAGGATTCATTTTGAATCAGCTTTCTTTCATTTTCTTTCCTATATAAACACAGCTACCAATGTCATTCTATTGTTGAAATAGTGCAGATTATGGAAGTTGTATTAAGGATAATTTTAACACAAAATAATAAATAAACTCTTATTCTGAAATTCACTAACTATCCCTACCCCATTAAAGTCTCGATGATCATCTCCTTAGAAGATACGTTTCAAAGGAAGAAGTAAGAGCAGCTAAGAAGTATATGAAGAAATTTTCAACATCATTAGTTATTTGAGAGATGCAGATGAAAACAACATTGAGATTTCATCTCACTCCACAAAGAATGTCTGTCATATCAGAATTAGCCAGAAACAAATGTTTGCAAGGCTGTGGAGAAAAGGGAACCCTTCTCCACTGCTGGTGGGAGTGTAGACTCCTACAACTTCTGTGAGATCAGTGTGGAGATTCCTAAAAAAGCTAGGATCAGAGTTCCCATTTGACCCAGCCATTTCTCTGCTAGGTGTATACACAAAGAAATTAAAAGAGTAATTTCATAGTGACATATGTGCACCCATGTTTATAGCAGCTCAGTTTGTGATTGCTAAGTCTTGGAAACAACCCATATGTCCATCAACTGGAGACTGGATAAAAAAGATGTGGTTCTTTTATAGAATGGAGTATTACTCTGCCATTAAAAATGATAAGACTGAGTCATTCATATTCAAATGGATGTACCTGGAGGATGTCCTCATAAGTGAAGTAAACAGGTCACAGATGTGTAAATATCATATCTTTTCTCTGGTATGAGAAAATGAAGCTGTAAATGAGTTGTAGTATGCATAGTTGACATTGTGAAGTAGAAAATATTTAAAAGGAAAGAGAATGTAAGGGTAAATAATGAGGGGAAAATTAATGTGGTAATGATAAAGAAAAAAGAAAACAAAGATTGGGTATATAGGGGGTGGGGATTACAGGGTGGAGAGAAAAGGGAAAAAATGAGAATCAAGTCATGTCATTCTGGTACAAACTCTCAATGTTGAATGTGATTATGGTGTGTATTCATAATGTATCAATAAAGATTTAAGAAAAAAAAAGATTTTGCTTAATAACATTGCAAAGTCAGTTCCTGGTGTTTGCCCTCCATTAACTCTCTTTTTTGATTTTTTGCACATTAGAGTTGCTTTGTTACCAAACTAGTAACACTGTCTTTTTCTACTAGAGCGAAAGGAACTCCAGCATGTGTTTCTTTTTTTTTTTTTTACAGTAGAGTGCAACTCTCATCTACAGCAGGCTTAAAGAGACCTACTCTCTTAACAAAAACGTTGTCTTGAGCTAATTTCCACTAACTAAACTTAACGACTTATCAGGATGCTTCGACCAAGTAGTATGTAACCCTAGGATAGAATGATATTTCACCACATTTAAACTAGTAACTGGAAAAAGACATGAATGAAATAAAAGTACAAATCATATCATTGCAATTATACCAAAAATGCATTTGAGAAAGTTCAATATCTGTGTGTGTGTGTGTGTGTGTGTGTGTGTGTGTGTGTGTGTGTGTGGTACCAGGGATGGAACTCACAACTTTGCACTTGTAAGGCAGGCTGGCAACACTACTGAACTAAATCCATGACTGTTAATATTCTTTCATAATGAAAATCAAATAATCAATTATAAAATTTCCATTAACATCATAAAGCCCATAACTGGAAAGACCACTGCTAATGCCAGAGATAATATCATAAACCTCCTGTAAGATCAGGAACAAAATAAGGATCTTTATCCTATTCGAAATACTCCTGGACATCCTAAACACAGAAATTAGAAAAGAAAAACAAATTATAAATCTTTAAACTAGAAGACAAGGAATAAAATTGCAACAGGTTGTAGATTACACATTCTTATATGCAGAAAATTGAAAATTTAGACACATACAAAACCTGTTGAAATTCATAAATGAATTTTGAATAATCTACCTAAAATAGAATAGAGAGGACCAAAATAAGTGCTCATATTTATAGTTATTTTCATGTGTATGTGAACTTTTCATCTGACTTTGCATTTACTGACAGAAGAAGTTTGTGTATATATAAGCTTATGTGTATATGCTTATACACATATGGAGAGTCATATGTGTATGTATAAGCTTACTTGGTCAGTGAGCTTCTGCAAAATTCTATACACCAATAATTATGATTTACACAGATTAAGCAATTACATACTACAGATTAAGTGATTGAAATTTTTTCTTTCCATATTTAAACGTTGTTAACATTTTATCCAGATTATCATATTGGTTTCTAAAAATAAATGTAGTTAAAATCATTATGGAGTGTCATTTTCTCTGAAAAGTCATGAGATTCAAAATAAAGACAATTGCATGGGGTAATCAAATCTTAAGTGAGATAGCAGTTTCCTAAGTATGCAAAATAGCCCTTAAATTATTGAAAAATAAAGTAAAAAATAATTAACTATGCAACAATTTAGATATGAAACTTACTAAATAGTAACACTCAATTTGATTTTTTCTTTAAAAAGAATGATTGGTTAATATTGGTCCAGTCTGACTTCAGTGACTGTCTTCCAGCCTCTTTGGGGGAATTCTGCTCATTGTGTCCTAGGATTCCAACTGACTGACAAGTTTTCCCTGTGAAATATAGACCTATATTAATTCAGAACTTGCCCTAGCATGTCATATTTTTAAGATACATACTTGCATTTCAGTAACTTATTCAAAACCAAAACCTGTGGGTTCCCAATATTACCCATTTTCACATTGTATAAACTTTGTGATCTCATTTAAAATAAGCAATAAAGGAATCAACAAACTTGAATGACAAAAAAAAAAAAAAAAAATCTTTCCACTGAGTGCTTTCTATTTATTTCACTTCCATTTGTTATCTTTGTTGGCATTTTCATAACTGAATACCAAAAATAAAAATAAAGATAAAAACAAATATACTGGCCCTAAACATAAATCAGTACTTCTAGGTGAAGGGTCTACTTAGAGATCTTCAGCAAGGCAAAATATATGGTGTCATTTCATGGTAGATCACTGTATTCTGTTTATTTCACATATACTAATTCACTCACATACACAATGCAATAGCAATATATGTAACTCTTCTGTGGATTCATTACCATCTAATAAAAGTAAAACATTATATCTTTTATGTAAGTAAAATAAGTGGATTACTGAATATCTTTACACTTTTAAAGAAGTGACTCAGAAATATCAATCAGTTGGAAGGACAGCGTAGGTAAGAAATACAAGGATTTTTGTGAACTCATAATTTCTTCCTTACTTCTTATTAGTTGCTTTTCAAAGTATTAAGAAAATTACTACCGAGAACAAACCAGTTAATTTGGTGAACTTGGAATCTCATAAGCCTATTATGAGAACAGAGGAGTAAAGAACTACCCAGAGGTAACAGATGCACCTTCTGCTCCTCTCCAGTAGAGCACAGCATAGCAAACACGGAGGGAAGGCGTCTTGCATGCTGCAGCTGGAATTGCATCCTGTCAATAATAACAAGGAGTAATCTCACCATCTGCTGTCAATGGTAGCTTCTCAGATGGTTCCCAAGAATCTTGCTTCCTCCTGCAGTATAGCCAAGCAGTCAATGCTGCCCCTTAGAAGGTATCTGGGTCTAGATAACTACTTCTACAAAGCAGAGTTGAGTAAAAGTACAGAGGTCTCACTGCTATAAATTATGAGACTGTGGCTTCCACAATGGGTGCCTTCTCTCTCTGTCAGTCACTCATTCTGAGGATGGCAGTATGGCCAGCTGTGAACTGCTTTGTAGAGAGGCATATGCTTTGGAGGTCTGAAACCAGGGAATGAAAATTTAGGGGCAACAAAGACTGGAAGAGTGTAGGTTCTTATAATTCTATCACTGTTACTGAATAGAAAAGAGCACAGATTCTTTGTAGGCAGACTTGGGCTTTCATTCTATTTTTGATGAAGATTATCATGACTTACTTGAAGTTTCTTTCCTTTTGGAACTTTAGTTTTTCTCTAAAATGATGTCCATGAAAGACCTCTCTTATGAAATTTGCAAGTTCTTCATAAGAGATCATTGTAAGCATTTCATAATGTATAAGTGTTTGTTATTGTTTTCTCCATGTTATATGAATTACCACCAATATCATTGTGAGGAAAAGCAGAAACATCATGTTGTGTTCTCAGTTTCCTAAAAGAAGCACTATTCCAGAAGATATTATTGCCACTCTTGTCTTTTTAATTTATCCGTCTTTGGAGAACTAAAATTTATTTTAAGTCAAAGCCAAGATAGAAGGATATAAAATCCCTGGATCAGAGGAACTGACAATTTTTAGTAATAGGAAAAATACCCAGAACAGCATCTTACCTTAGTTCCCTAAACTCAAGCTCCAGGAGGGCAGTGTAAAAGAGGTGTGTTAGCCACATATGAGGCAGTTTACACCACAGGGAAGAGTTCCACACCAGGTGTTCTAAGTGCAGATGTAGATGGTCTTCATGGAAGGAAAGAAATCTGGGGGAGAAAGAAAAAGAGTATTACCTCAAGGGGGAAAAATAGCTTCTAAGTAGCCAGTCAGTAAGGACATGAGGGCCTAAGCATTGGATATTTAGAAAGAAAATGACACATACAACAAGTTAAGAGCTAATTCAAGGCATTTAGCTAGTTAAACTTACAAAGGCAAAAACAAACGTAGGAAAAAAGGGATAAAGAGTCTGTGGCCACAGCAGGAAGCAGGCAGTGAATTCTTTAAGGGCTTTCTGTCCAGTCCGAGGACAGAGATCTTTGTTTTAAGCAATATTATCGATATCGTCTCCTGAGGAGGACACTGAGATTATTAGATAGTGAATTGTATAAGAAGAATTAGTGTGGAAACCAGTTAGCAGACTACAACACTTGTCCAAGCAGGAAATTAAATTGACCTGGACACAGAAGGTGGCATTTGAAACAGAAAAAAGCAAGGACATTCCAGATATATTTAGGATGAAGGATTATATTTGCCAAAGTGGATCTCTTAAGTGTTATACACATAAGAAGCAGCAGTAAATGTTCACATATCATGCTGACTGTATCACCTATGGAGCATTTTTCCATTTACCTAGCTACATGCTTCTTCAGAAAGTTAAGAAGATACTGCACAGATCATTATTTCTCAAGTAAAATGTAAGCTCAAAGCTAAATCACACAAAGCATTTAACTAATTAAGAAACAATTGTTTAGACAACTGTTGTAAATCTATACTTTTTCCGGGTAATAGACAAATGTGGAAGGCAGAGTATTTATTTTGGTGTATATGTAATGTTTCCTAGGAGGAAACAATAAAAATATGTCTGCAAATTGTAAAGTTGGAACTCATTCAGTGCAATAAGAGAGACCATTTCAACAATGCAAATGATATCCATAGGACTCCTCTGTCAGCTAACAGCTGTTGGAAAAAGGCCTAAGACTTTCTTTCTAAGCTCAGAGTCCAATTAAGTTGTAAAATCCTGACATACTAAATTGGTCTGTGGTGCACATTTTTGAAGAGTTTTAAATAATTACACACTCCTGCTGGTGAAGTTCAGTTTTTAAAGACATTTGAGTTACTTAATTGGGGGGCATTTAGCCTTGCACTTAGATGTCCTACTAGGAGAGATGCAGTTGTGATAAATTCTTTATGAATTGATTCTATGAAGACTACTCTCCCCAGCACTCCCTCAGAATCCCTAGGGATTATGTGTCTGTAGCTTGAGGGAGTGACCAGTAGATGGGGCTTGTGTTAATAAGATTTTGGTAATATTTTAGCAAGAAAATATTGTGGGATGATTCATCTATATTTTATAGTAAAAACCTCTTAGCCTCTACTGTACACTTAAAGTTATGAAAGACATTGGAAATACAAGAAATCAATGAAACATATTAAGTTTTATCATGTGTGTAGAGATTAAAAAAACAAGGGTTGTAAGACTAAATGAAAAGTAGGCATTAGGTACAGTAGTTACGCCAAGAAGAGATGGTTAGTTCTCTGAGGAGTGAATTATTTATAGAAACATGTCATTTCATATGGGTATTAAAAGTACTGGGTATTTAATAGATATGAAAAGGAGTATGCACGCACTGAAGAATAGGGACCAGAATAGGTAAAAGTACATTTTGAGGTACTGTTTGCTTTGGGAAGAAAATACAGATTGGGTGGATTATAAGGTAAACAAAGGGTTCAGCAATATTTAGTGTTAGAAGTACACAAAGACAAAATCAAGAAAGGGCCATGAACTTACATGTATTTAAATACTTTGTGGGAAATGAGTGTAAGAAGTTGAGCAATAAGAAACCACTAAGTTATCTACTGAACCAAGTGAAAGGTCCCTAATGGAACGCTGTCAAATTGATGTTAATAAAACACTGTATAATGCAATGGCACATAAATTATATCTAAAGAATTAATTAAGAGTAGTAAAGTCTTTTTACTCTAAGAAGAAAGATAACTCAATACACAGTATAAGCAGGGAGCATGGTATGGTCAGAATTAAGACTGCAACTTGGTTATAGAGGAAGGAAAGAGGAACATGATATATCTACAGAGGAGAAACCTCAATCTATATGCCCTAAAACACTACCAGACATTTAATGTATATAGTCATGGAATATCATAACAATTTACAAAGTGTAATGGAGTGTTTGGGATAGAAATAAATGTGGATGACAGAAAACAGTTATTGTCAGAACTATTTAAATGCAGATTAAGAATCTGGAGATGATATGGTCAGATGTGGTGCTAAAAGGATCGAAGAAAGGATTGAAGATTTTGCAGTAAGATATTGTCCTGCTCACTTAAACAGAAAGTATTGGATTAGAATTTTGAGAACAGAAAATATCATCAGAATTTAGGTGGTTTAAATGAATACCACATATAGTCACATGAAAGAAAGTCAAATTTTAATTAACTACTTTTTGAAAATTTCTAAAAGTTGAAAAGTTAGAAGTCACCAAAGTTGAGATGAATTCACTAGATATCTAGTGTCTCTACAAAACTGAATGTAAGTTTTGTAGAGACAGGACTAAAGGGGACAGGACTAAAGGGGGAGTGCTATGGCTAAATGTTCTTTTCACAATTTTGGTTGAGATTTAATTACAATTATGCATAATAGTATTAAGAGGTGGGACTGTTAAGAAAGGACTGGCTCATTAGGCTTCTGACCTCAGGAACTGCTGCCGTGATCACAAGAACAAAACAAATTATCTTGAGAATGACTTTCTTACAAAAACAAGTTGAATTTCCACTTCCTGGTGTGCTGTCCTGCTCCAACCAAACTCAGGTGCTGTCTGGTCACATGAAGCTCTCAGACATGTTATCACATCATCCCTGGGGAGATACTGGCATCTTGATAGTAGACCTGTCAGCCTCAAAACTGCAGAAAAAATATGATCTCTATGAATTACCTCATCTGTGAATCTGTGTGATAGCAACATCAAACACCATGGGAGGTTAAATTTGGAGTAAAAAGTATAAAATTAGGTGAATCTAAGAAAGTGGATGAGTCTTCCTGGGGCTGCCACAGACAAAGACCACAGAAGACTTTATGTAAAAACAGTTCAACAGATCCGGCTGGCTAGAATTGATACAAAAACAAATATGTCTATGGAAATGGTGAAAAACAAAGATTCTGAGGAAACCTCGGGACAATGGTTTCTAATGAAGAATATTCATAGTGTCAAATGTTTCTGAGTGCACATTAAGCAGCGAATGAACACTGTTCATCATGCTTAAGAGTCTGAATACCACTGACAATCATTACAGGTTGAATTTTTTAACAAAGCAAGCCAGATTGTAATTTAAAGGTGAGTGACAGGTATAAAAAAATAGATGACAAATACAAACATGCAAAAGTTCAGATTTCAGGCAATGTTAGGACAACAATAAGAAAGAGTATTCATAAAAGGCTTTGAAAAGATGGAATTAGTATTAATGAGAAGGGGAATTCACCCACAAAAATGAAGACTAAGAATACAATGAGATCTATGTTCATCTAATGAGGTCGTTTACTATTTTTAATTTTTAAAAAATGCACTGGTTTTTCTTAGGTAATAATTGTTGTTTACTATTCAATTTGAAATCTAATTGATCTCAGTGCCACTTTTATGAAGACTTTCATCATTCTCCTATCAAAAGGAGTCTGAATAAGTGAGCAGGGGTAGGACAGTCAAAATGGGCAATATATATACATGGTCAGTATGTATGCACAAGTACATAGAAGAACATTGTCAAAGGTTAGGGGATTTAAATCAACACTAAATTTATGCAGATAATCATTTTAGAAAGTCAAATTTCAATTCAAGTTCTTGTAGACTTGAAAATTCTTAATTATTGTTACTGCTTTAACCTTAACTAAATTTCACCCTATGAGCACAGAGGAGCCTAAATTTCCTTGTACAATGTGTGACCCTTGCAATTCACTACAAAGCAGCCTCTCTTGGAGAGTTTAAAGTGTCAGAATCTATGACCATCCATGCTCATTTGATTTGATTTTATCTCTGGAGCTTGTTTTCTAATGCACAAATATTACTCATTAATGTGCTAAAGGTGTTCACTAAAGCTGGATTGTAGAATTACCTTAAGTTTACCAGAAAAGATATCACTCTTCTCAGGCAAAGAACACTGAATATGAAAGTCCCGGGAAGGAGAGTGGTGATGTAGAAGAGCTCGAATGAATAAAATACACGTCATTGCTTTTGTGAATATGGATGGGAAAGCATTTCTCTAATGAGAAGAGGGCAAATTACAGAAGTATGTATGTAGTGTAGAAAACTTATAATATCCTGTCCCCCACCCTCCAAAAAAGGACAGCTCAAAATCTCAGTGTATGAACTCTGAGTTATCTTATTACTCAGCAATTAAAAACAACCACAGATTTCTGACTTTGTATGTAGCACGATGAAGTACGTTACTCCTCTGAAAGAAGCCCAGATGTTGTCAGTTTAGGCTGGACTGACAGTCGTAGGCCACCCAAGAAGCACAATCGCTCTTTATCAGGGCTCTTCCACCCTCAGAATGTCGTTTCTCCAGCAACTCACAGCAGTTTTGTGCTCCACCCATTACATTCACATTCCAAATAGCTTAGAGGAAAGACAGAGGTGGCATATGCATCTTCTCTCTTTAAATAAAGTTTATTGAGAAAATGATACAATAGAAATATCTTCATGTAATAACATACAGACTGATGTGCTCACACAATGCAAAGACAACCATCACACAGATACAGATGGCAAATATTGTTGGCATTCTTTAAAAGACTCTCACAATCCCTTTGCTCACTCTTCTATCCAAATATAATTGCTAATATGAATTTTAACACCACAGATTAATTTTACCCATATTTATTTGTATCTGCTTTTTTGTTTGTTTGTTTTTTTGCAAAATTATATTCGTCTCCAAGAATTTTTTTTTGGCACAAGCCATTAGATGTAGGGATATGGGGCTCAAGATGTGGTCTAGTGATGAAGCACTTGCTTAGCTTGAACAAAGCACTGGATTCTTTATCCAGCTCTAAAATAAAAATTATACCAAAATATTTCAATCAATTGTACATTTTACCAACAATGGATATTTGTTACAATTGTTGGTATTTATGAATGTATTTTATGTTAAGCTTGTGTTCATGGTTAATGGGTGTGTGTTTAAACCTAGGCATATTTTGTATGTATATACCTAAATAAAGAAGACCTGATATAAGTTGTTCCTTACGATCAACTTTAGTAGGGATTATTAAAGACTTTTAGAAGTCATCATAGCAATTTATTTCCACCAGTATACACACATTTCAGGTTTTAAATGGATCAGAAAGATATATCTTAAAGGTTTTTTTTAACTGTTATACATCTTGAAAAGTACTGAATTTTGGTTTTATTCACATTTTTGATAAGTAAGAATGAGCACTTTTTCATGTATCTAATGTTTTTATGAGCATCTTCTTTCAGGATAGGTCTTGTGAAGATTTTGTAATCTTTCATTAGTCTATGCTTTCTTTTAAATTTATAGTTACTTAAATTTATGGGATCAAAGACCATCATATCATACTGAAGACCATCATATCGTACTGAAAATATTCACTTAAATGTTATGACTTATATTTTTATTCTCTTAATCTTGTCTTCTAGAAAACTAAGGTTTCAGGTTTAGTAAAGTTTCGTAAAATAATATGTTTTAAAATGATTTTGTATCTTATCTACTAACATTTTATCATGGACTTTTGTGTCAATAGTTATAAAATATATTGAGATGCACTTTTCAACCTTTTAGTATTCTGTTGATTTCATCTAGTGGCAATTTTCTTTTGGAATTTGGTTGTACACTTCAGCTTCAAAATTTCCTCTTGTTTCTTCTCATAATTTCTTGTTTTTAATATTTTTATTTTTATTGTGCCATGATTTTGATTTCTCATTTTTTTCATGTTTCCTTTTAATTCTTTGAGCATATTTTTTTAAATGTTTTCAGAGGTGTTTTCTGTAGATTCATTTTGTTTTTCCATTTTCACCATGTTCCCCTGTTTCTTTGCATTCTCTGTGATCTCTTATTGAAAATTGTCTTAGAAAAAAAACAAATATTTCTCCTAGTTCTTTGGGAATATCATGAAAGTCTACCATTAATTAAGGAGCTCCTAAGCTTTGGGAACTTCCCTTCATGAGGACGGCTAATGGTTTCACTAGAATGTATTTATATATAAATAGAAATTTTATTTTCTTTGCTTTTTCACTTACCCTCAACTCCTTTTTAATTGTCTTAATTGCCTAGAGAGTCTTATGGTGCCTTCTCTCCAGTACCTTAGATATTCTGTTGTATATTTTTGTCCATTACCCCTTTTCCCTGAGTATCTACTAATTACTGGTTCACAGTCTTTGTAAGATTTTATGCAGTGAAGTATTACTATCTCTATACAAAGTGAAATTATTCTGCAATTCTTTGTCTTCATTCTCAAGGACAGTACAGTATAGAGATAGAATAAAGCTGTTAAAAGTGTCTTGAATGTCTCTGTCAATTTGAATGTGGCTTTTCAATTGGATGTATACTTTGTTGTTTTAGACTTTAATTTCCAGGGCTACTGTAAGGATGTAGATTCCAAAATACATTTTTGAGACCTAAATGCAGATAGGTGTTGTTCAGTTCAGAATTAAATTAGTATCTGCATTTCTGTCTTAGCATCAGTATTCTGAAAGACTCATATTTGAATATATATATATATATATATATATATATATGCAGAGTTGAAAATACTAGCATCTTTGTAGGATAAGAGGAAAAGAATTGTAGAGAGCCATCTAATATTAATACTTTTACCTTTTAAAAGTCTAATAAATACAAAGATATTTACCTGACTGAGAAATTCCTTACAATAGAATCTGGGAATGATGTCAACAGTTAACAGACCAGGGAGCTCCAAGCCATCCTTTCTCATTGACTTACCACATTAAAAACTCTGCTTTTGCTTCTGTCTCCTGTGGCTGAGTTCTTGGTTCACAGTAGTTGATAAGACTATCTAATTTCTTTGAAAACTGTGCATTGATATTTTTACTCAAAGAGATAACATCAATCAACTTCTATTTCAGACTTCAAAATTCTTCTACTTCTCAATTGTATGACACTCCATCCCTGTATAAGCAATATAGTTGTTTCTAGGATCTGCCAAACTTTAATAATCTATCAAGCATCCTAGTTCTCAGTAGTGTATTCTTGGATGGACACCCTACACATATAAAGTATTGCTGTTTCTTTGCCTCTCCTCTCTATAGCTATCCCAGAATAGGGATGAGATCTAGCTTTCTTTAGTCTATTTATTTCTTATGTTATTTTCTAAGCTGGTCTATTTAGTTTTCTTAAAATGATACAAAATGTATATGTTATACACACAAGTAACTCAGTTATTTATCATTAATAGCCAATAAAAATCTATATGTTAAAAATCTATATGTTTCTAAAATTTTCCTCACTAGTCTTTGTGGGATGATATAAGAAATACTGGTGGGGCCGGGGAGTTAGCTCAGTGGTTCCGGCGCCTGTCTCGCAAGCGCAAGGACCCGGGTTCAATTCTCCGGTAACCACATAACAATACTGGATGTGGACCCACACCCAGCAGCAACCAGTACCACATCCACAGTGCCAGGCGTGGTGGCTCACGCCTGTAATCCCAGCACTCGGGAGGCAGAGGCAGGAGGATTGTGATGTGAGTTTGAGGCAGAGCTCAGGGCCAGCCTGAACCACAAAGCGAGACCCTGTCTCCAAAAACCTAAAAAAAAAAAGAAAGAAATACTGGTGTACAGATTGGGTTATAATGGGATCACTATTAGCATAATGCAAATAATAAATTACATTAATAATATCTTGGCCAAAATAATAAAGCAACCACATTTCAGATTTGTTTTAATATTATTCCTTTGTACCTGATTCTATGAGTTGTTTGTACTTCTTCATTTGGATTCATTTTCAGGAAATCTGAATGAAGGAACTACTGAGCATAGTGAATTAAGCACATAGGTAGTTGTAAAATACAACCAACTTATTTTGCTGTTGATGACATAAATGTTCAATTATTCTGATAATTGGATACATTTAAGTGAAATCTGGCAATTATGAATGCAATATTTTGCACAATGCACTTTTTTTAGACACATCTAATTACAGTGACAAGTGTTAAGGTGGTACGCAGATTTACTCCTGTCCTAAAAATTAAAGTTAAGACTAGAAAAGACTGTTATAGAGAAGTTAATGATCACTTTGAGATACAGTTAGAATTAATAAAGTTTTAGGTTATGAGACAACATTGTAAAGTGATCAGAGGTTGAATATACAGGTAGGAAGATGATGTGTTTGTAGCTATATCCTAAATACGGATGTAGACATAAATGGAGATAGAGAGACAGAAGTACAGCGTTTCAGAATCAGATCAGTAACAGCAAAGATAATAAAGTTAGTGAGTTTGAACGGGGAATTTCATATCTGTAATGTTTTTCCTCAAAGAGATAACATCAAGCAACCTCTATTTCAGAAGTTAGGATCTGACAATTAGCACCATCACCATCCACCTGGCACACCCATAATCCATTGCCCAAAAAGCAGTACCCAGAATGAGCAGACCGTAGAAAGCAGCCTTCACCCCCTACAGACGTAGTCAGAGCTCTCCAGTTAGGATAATGTTCCGAAAGGCGATGCAACATTGATTGTTAAGTATAAAACAGAAGGAAGAAATGTAGAATGAAGACAGAGGAGAGGAGACAACTGAAGCAGTCCGTCTAGAAACCCAGTGATCGATCACTGCTACCATACGTCTAGTGCTTTACTTTAGACCTTAAGTTATTTTGTTTTTCTCTGTTACACCCCTAGGATGGGAATAAGAAACACACGCATGCATTTAACTTAAGAATGCATTTGGAAAGGGTTATTTGATGTTGAGGCAACTACAATGAACTTTACCATCATACTTACTTTTCCCATATGCTCTGGTTTTACTTTTTTGCAAGCAAATTTTTAAAAGGCAAAAATTAGCCAAACTATCCTATGTCATATAACTAAATAGATGTTCCATTAAGTCCAAAGAGTTTAGATCACTCTACTAGCCTAGTGGGTTGGAGGGGGCAAAGTGCAGTTATTACATATGTTTTCAACAAGATTGGACATTAATGTTAGTCATGAAAGTAGCTGTGCTTTTATTTTTTATAGTTCAACGTATTTTTGACATTTATTTATGCACGTCTTCCTTCATTTAATTTTCTTTAGAAACAGAGAAAAATTCCTCATAATGTGGATCGGGAGGGATGATAGAAGGCATTTGAAATCTGTGACAATGTCAGAATTATTTTAACTAGGTTAAATACTACATGGATAATTTTACATTAAGCATGAATATGGCCTTTTTTTGTTTGTTTGTTTTTTGAAACAGGGTCTCACTTTGTAGTTCAGGCTGGTCCTGAGCTCAGCAATCCTCCTGCCTCTGCCTCCAGAGTGCTGGGATTACAGGAATGAGCCACCATGCCCAGCACTGTGGTATGTGGTACTGATTGCTGGTGGGTGTGAGTATCCACACCCGGCATTGTTGTATGTGGTTAACTGGGCATCAAACCTGGATCCTTACACTTTCAGGGCAGGCACTGGAACCACTGAGCTAAATCCCTGGTCCCAAAATGGCCTTTTTAAAAAGATGAAGTTGAATGCGATGATGATGTGTATTCATAATGTACCAATAAAGAGTTGAATATTTTTTAAAAGAATCCATTCCTCATAAGTGAAATAAATAGGTCACAGATGTGTACATATGGTATGTTTGCTCTTGTATGAAAAAATGAAGATATAAATGAGTTCTAGTATACATAGTTGATACTGTGAAATAGAAAATATTTAAAATGAAAGCGGGTGTTGGGGTAAATAATGAGGGAAAAAGAATGTGATAGTAATAAAAAAAAGGAAACAAAGCTTATGTATATAGGGGGTGAGTGGTTGCATAGTGGGGGAAAATGAGAATTAAGTAGTACCATATTCTGGTACAAACTATCGATGTTGAATGCAATGATGATGTGTGTTCATAATGCACCAATAAAGATTAGAATTTTTTTAAAAAAAGAAAAGATGAAGTAAACATATTCCACAATACTATGGGTGAAAACTATATTTATAAGCAAATTTCAAAGTTAATTTCTTTTATTTTTTTTTCCCCAAACAAATTGTCCCAACATACAGGTGAAGTCAGAGGTTATTTGTGCAGTTAACAGATGATATCTGCTGAAAAAAAATCTCAGGCTCAGAGTTATGAGACAAGGATTTGAGGCTCAGTTCTGACATTTACTAAATCTTCGGTCTGGGACAAGTCATTTAACTTAAGTCAGAATTTGCTGATTGTAAAACAAGGACACTGCTTATGGTTCAATGTGATTATATGGGGGGGAATGACATATTTCTGAGGTTTTTTTGAATGGTAAAGTACTTTAAGATATTTTTATTTGAGAAATCTTATAAGAAAATTTCTATATAGAAGTCATTTTTGATGGAGGAACATTATTTCAGGTTATAGAAAACAATATATGTAGGTCAATTCTAAATTTATTTGAAACATATTTTACTTTTCCATTGTATAAAATACATATCGTATCTTTTCTCTGGTATGAGAAAATAAAGATGTAAATGAGTCCTAGCATTGTATGTTATATATTGTGCAATAGAAAATGCTCAATGTAAAATAGGGTGAAAGGGGAAAATGTTGAGATTGTAACAAAAAAGTAAGGAAACAAATTTTATGTATATGGGGGGGTGGTAGGGTGGGTAGGGCTATGGGAAAAAATGAGAATT